>CM034153.1:158902954-159207848 GCA_019776745.2 Taxus chinensis | reverse complement strand
TCAGGCGTTATTTATTGCCTGAAGAAATTCATGTTTCCTTCCCACAATAGACTCTGACTATACTTATATATTGATAAAAATAATATGTTGCCTACAGCTAAAAGCAAACAGTGTCAGAAAATAAACCCACCCTCATTGCCTTGGTTTTCCTCGTAGGTCTTCGATTGCTTTAGTTTCCACGCCAATCTTTACTTTCTTCTACATCATCTAGCCCAATCAATGTAAACCTGAAATGACACAAATCAAAGACCTCATTGAAAGATCCTAGAAGGTTTAATCTTACTCATGTGCTATCTATCTTCAGACCACTGTATATCCTACATCACAGAGGCCACAAGTACATAGAAAGTTATAATATATGGAATTGAGAAAGTCTTTATTCTAGAATCTCATGAAACTCACAGTAATCATGTAAGATAGACAATGAAGAAGAACTAAAAATCACTAGGAACACAAGAGAGGTAAACAGCCTAATATGTCTATAACTTAGTTTTTTGTCTAAAATGTGCAGGTAATAGATGACGAATGAAAAAACACTACCTGTTTGTTTTTAAACTAACCAAGTCCAAGAAGTTAAATATTTATGAATACAAAAAGAAAGCTATTGCAATATTGTAAAATATTCAGATACATAAGGCGAACTGAATAAAATGAAGATAGAGCTTTGTAATTCATTAGGGAAAATACATTCAGAGTTATACCTCAAGATGCCACTATATGGCTTCAATTTCATCAATGAATGATAATAGAAAATTGATTAAAAAACAACTTGAAATTTTCATCAAATAAACTGCATAGATCAATGGTGGATTATGTTTTCAATCACCCTCTTGAATAAATCAAAATCCGTGATATACTGTTACACATAGAAGGACCAAAATTATCAAACATTTTACATCCATGATAAGGTGATAATAGAGTTAGCATATAGAACCATTAACAATCTAATAAACTAGAAAGGATTGAAAACACCTTTATACCTTATTGAAATCGATAAGCAATGTCCAACAATTTTTAAAATCCAGTGGTTAAATGTTGATCTATAAATCATACTTTACATACGTGAAAGTGACGCAAGGAAGCATCAAGGCTTAACGCTATCATTCAAAAAAGCCTGCAAAATTCATTGCAGAATGAATTTATATACTCTGAAAGAAGAAAAGAATACATCCTTTTTTCAATTCAACAAGTCCTCTGTTAACTTGCATATGCCTTTGCAAGTGAAGAATGTATTTTTTCTTGTTTCATTACAATGATCAACTAATGAACAAAGGAAGATGAACGCTATAGAAGAGAAAATTTTATCATTTGAAGTTATAATATTAGAATAAGAAAATTCCCTAATACATCTTCATGAATCCATAAAAATTCAACAGGATTGCAGAGTTTCAAATCTTCAAGGTAGGAAAAGATCACATAAAAGTACAAATTGAATATGGCTCCAATTAGCCAACTATGGATTTGCGAAGGAATAAAAAAGTTCAATCATCAGCTACTTTTTGGGTCAACAATCCATACAATCAACAAGTATAGAAAATAATTCCTAATAGAGTGTCATAAGGAGAATCAGGCACATTCAAAGTTTTAGGTGCAGTTCTCCATCACCTGTAGGTAAAATATTCAGCGTTAAAAAAAAAAAATAAGCTCAATGATATCTTCAAATTTAAAGTGGGATACCTTCAATCAAGAAATGATACTATCAATTAACCCGTATAACAAACCCAAATCGAGCATGATGGAGTTTTGTTAACATAAAATGTAAATACAGATTTCTCCCAAAATATAGCGTACACAGGGAAAATTACATTGAGAAGCAAAGTGGCACTATCAGTACAACTCGACAACCTCATGTATATAGTAAAATGCTAAGAATCAGTATTCAACCATCCACGCCATACCAGATGTAGGTTTTCGATACATTGCTTTCAAATATTTCCAAGATATTCATAGTTCTACATAGATAATCTTGAAAATGAATTCCTAACCATGTTTTCGTCCTAATTATGAAGCCATCATATCATAAAATAATTTGAAACATGAGCCTTTGCTGAGATACGTATGCAAATAAAAAATATCACATCCAGTTCCCATTAAGCTAATTATACCTCTTCATAAGACAATTTGGTTCCACTATACCAGATCTCATTCATCACCAATACTCCAGTTTTGCCATAGACCGAACCCTAAAATACAATGAAATTTGCTGTTAAATTCCCGTTGAATAGAGAAGTGCAACAATTTGCTATGAACTGAAAGATATAGTAAATTTACAAATACAAATGCTGCAAGAGCACACTGGGTGGAAAATTTTTGGAATCAGGTATTGTAAAACCTTAAATATTCCACAAGTCACATCCATAACAAAGGAAACAGAGAACTCATGAAATAAACAAGAACCAACAGAGCTAACACATCATATGAACTGGCCAATTTAGGTTTTACTAAAACAAAAAGTATAAATAAAAGATCGAGCATACCACAAAATGAGCTCATGAGGAATTTCAACGTGATATCGCATTAATATCACATTAATGGATCCCATACAGAGTTTGAGAAAAAAAAAGTTGCCAGGGAAACAACAACCCCACAATATTGAAATGGGAAACCTAACACATGGCAAAAGGGTTTTAGTCTTTACCTGGTTTAAAACCCCAAATGTTACCACACAAAAATGACTAGTTTTTTGTCTCACACCAAGGATTCAGCACAAGTCAGAGAATTTGTAAAATGAACATAGCGCTCAAATATGATAGAATGGAGAAATATTATCAGAATCCGCTAATATTCAACTCACCATAAACTGGAAAATCATATAGACACTCTCACAGGTGAAAAACTTTAAGGAAAAAATGCTGAACAACTACCTATTTAAGGAACGAGAAATAATACACCGTGGATCAACTTCCCAGGGAATAAAATGTGAATATCATGGGAAAATTGAACTAGAGTTTTGGTAAAAAATTAAAGCCAAATAGTAAAAGAACAAGTTTAGAACTCCAGACCTTCAAAAGGCAAAAATGGAGAAATAAATGAAAATTATTTGAGAGGGGCCTCATGGTACAAAATGGCTACAAATCAAACTTATAGGGCCAAAAAAGGTGGAAAAAAAGTCGAAATCCTCCCCTACATCTTAGAAGCTCGAACAAGGAGGTAAAAATTGGGGACTAAACAAGGATCACACGTCACAGGGTTTATACAAGCTAAAAATTAACATCTTCAATCTTGAGGACTAAATAATGGGCCAAGAACAATTTCAAAGGGATTCGCAAAGCTGAAGGCTTCCAAAAATGTAAAATGACCAAATGATAGGTAAAATTTTATTTGTTTCACTAACCCAGTTTCGACTTACCTACTCACCTAATGATGTGAATTTGATGGATCCAGATCAATTACAATATCAAAAGGGAGCTCACAAACCAAAATTCAACTACCTAGTAAAAAACTTACAAGATCAAAGGTTCCTCCTCAAAGGGAGTCCAGTGATCAACACTCAGTACCATTCCTATCTCAATGGCAAATCTGCTTGGTAATAAAGTCTTGACCATAGTAAAAGTAATCAATCCAATGGTTAAGAGTAAAATAGGACCCAGAGAAAATGGTTAACATTTAAAAACTCTAGTTTTAACGATTATCAATAAGGTACAGACATGACAGTGATAATGCAAGCCTAAATAAACCTAGAGTAGTAATTTAAACCCATCCCATGAGAATCAATCACAACCATCAAATGAGTCGCATCACAGAGCGAAGATCAAGAGGAAATATGAACAATATCAAATAGCAATGGACAACGTTCCACTACCAACTTTCAATCCAAACCCCAGGGTACAAAACTCCAACCATGGTACACAAAAATGAATGTTCTCCCCGCCCTTTCGCAAGGGTCGGATCATCATGGGAGGGGGCAGCCCATATTTTGTTTCATTTTTAACCTCTGCTAAGGTTATAAATAATACATGATGCCATAAAGGTAATCCAAATACCAAGACACGTATGGTCCAGATCGCCAACGTGCCCAAATATTAGCAGTGAAATATTACCAAGGTATAAGAGAGGGCCAAATTATTAACAAATGATGTTTGCCTTACATAGACTAGGTTATTTTATATGCCATGTATAATCAAAAAGATGGTTAGGTTTTTAATCATATATGCCCAGAAAAATCAAAGTTGGTCAATGAGACAAGTATATGCCAAGAAATCAATGTGAATATTTGATTGAAAATATATTTTATGCCACAGAAAAAAAACATAAGGGAAACCGCCTCACAATTGGTATTTTACATAGTGACAAAGGGGTCAATCAATGATAAAGGTCATGACCTTATGTTACTAGTGAGCATAATAATCGCCAAGAATTGGTGGAGCAATTAATGGTGAATCAAACAAACATATCTAATGAGCCCAGATCCTTCCACGTAGGATCAAGGACATAATGAGGGGATAAGAAAAAGGTTAGAATTCACCTCAATGTAAACGCACAAAAGAAGGTATGAATTTAATCTCAAAGTGAATTCAAAGGAATTACTCTACATGTGCACATGAATAGTGATCCCCACAGGTGGAGTTAAAATTTGAGTTGTAGATAAAAACATTATTTTTCTGCAGGCATATATTATGCATTTAATCACAAAGGGATAGAGATGTCATTATCACCATGATTTCCCTTATGTTACAAGTGGTACCCCCACCAAAACATCATGCAAAAGAAAGAAAAAGTATATGCACTGCATTGGAGGAGACTGGAAAAAAGCAAGTGCTGTATTAGGAAATAAGATCACCAGTGATTAATGGCATTAAAAATAAAAAAATGTCAACTGCACTTGACTAAAAGTGTGTTTTTAACCAAGGCTACTAATGCTTCATTGTAAGCCTCATGTCTATTTTATTCCTTTATATTAATGATAAAGACTAACCGTAGCTGGAATGAGATGTAGGTAAAAAATCTATTTCTATTTTAGGAGGGGGTGGGTGTGCAATATTTTTCTATATATGTGTACACTAGTAAGGAACAAAAGGAGGACTTTTTTTATACTGGAGTGTTGAAGCATATTTTGCCAGTTTACCTTGACTAAAAAACAAGTTAATGTCTTTCCAATTCTTGCAGTGGTGTGTATCTTCATTAATTCTGTGAATTTTAATTCCCTGATTTAATAATGATTACATTACTCGAAATCTTGGACGTTCTGCATAGTACTGATGTGCATGGTTAACCTTTTGTGTGTGTGATTTTATCCCAATATATAGTGTTTTTAATTACGATTTTGTTGAAAACAGGTTTGTGCATGCTGGAAATTGTTCTCAATTTTATGGGCATGTACTCAGTGCAAATCCTCAATAATTTTGGGTATCATCCCCATTCAATTTAGTTACAACAATATTTGTATGCTCAAAACCCCAAAACAATAGTTAGGATAAAGTCAATAAGGAAACAACTCTATAACTGAGACTTACCTCAACAATATGGTATACTATAGACCTGAGGAGTTTCCATTGGATCCAGGGAAAGTGAGAGATAAAGCAAGTTATAAAACCCTTGATGTCATTCTCTCCCAAGGGGTGACACCTCTAAAAGAAACCTCCAAGAAAAGGTAAGAGAAAGCATCTTTTGCAATAGGCAGGAGTTCAATTACAACTAAAAGAAAGCACCAATAGTAAAAAGCAAAGCAACAAGTCACTTGGAGTCACTTGTGAAAATGGGAGAAGAGAACTTAGCTAGCAATTTAAAGTAGAAAACTGTGAGACCATGAGTCAAAAGTAATACCATGGAGAAAAAATCCACTATTACATACATTTTAGATCAGAGTAGAGTACCATTTGAACACAATGAAAATAAAAGCCCTTGAAGGAGCCAAGGGGAAAAGAAGAATAAAAAATCTTCAGTAACCATACCTACAAATTCAATCAAAAATTATGATAAATAAAATTGAAAAAATTGAGAAAACTCACCATTCAGAGAGTTCTTCAAGTCAAATAGTTGACAAGAGCTCATGTTTGAAAATTCGCAAAAATCTTAGAGGATGTTTAAAATTCCATTAAATTGGGGTGCCTAAAAAAAATTATGAATTTTTCCTAGTTCACAGAGTTTGCAAAAAAGGGAATCACCTACCAAGAAAAATAGAGGTATGTTAACTCTTCACAGAAGCTCTAGATTAGGATCTCAAAAGCCTCGGCGTTGTATGGAAAAACTCAATGATGCATGCATAGAAAGCCATTACAACCATAAATTGAGTTAGGAAACATAAATAATGGCAGTCAATAAAAAAAGTTCCCAGGGGATTTCCCTCTCCTAGTGTTAGTGCAAATCAGCAGCACCCCTGAGAGTGATCAGATTTCGAGTTGTCATTTAAGATCCACAGTGTTGATTGACACAACATTGAAACCTCTCTCCAAGTGTGGGACTTGTAAGATGAGAGAAGAACTCTAGAGAAAGTGGTTCTTGCCCTAAACATACCTGCCACAACTCTATCTAAGCAGGGGAAACTAACTATGCTAATCTAATTTCTAAGGGACAAAGGAGAGCGGAATGAATAAAATGAAAGCCTACACTAAAACGGTGAACACCAGCAAAGGAGTGGGTCAGCACTTCTAGTCGCAGAGAGACACAGATCATGGAATGTACATAAACATCATGTAAAAACGATAAGATGTAATTAAGTTGAAATGAGCAAACAACACCACCAGAGGACTGAAAATGATCACGAGCCTGTATGCATTACCACTGTCAGATCTTACAGTTACAAACATCAAAAAGAAGGGAAGAAAACCTATTACAATTTTAGAAGAGGTGTGATACTTGCCCAAACACTTGTTGAAGGTGAAAGCAGAATCTGCTATCCAAAGGAACTGTTACCCCTTGAACAAATGAGCCAAATCTGGCTTTACCCTGCATGGGGACCATGAGATGAGAAAACAGGGAAAAAAAAAGGGGAGCCATTCCTTATTGAATGAAGATGAATTACCATAGCATGGGTATCCTTACGGACCAATGCCCTGCATTTTGGCATGCTGAAGACGAAGGCGCCCATTTTGCAAAAACTGGTGTTGAAAAGGTATTGTCTGACCAGTACCACGTGCCAAAGGATTTTTTCAATTTTATCTCTCTAAACCCCATTAAAATGTAAAAATGACCCCGAAATCAAGTAGTGATAATTTTCCAGCTTTCCATTGATATAAATAACGTGAAAATCCGAGCTTTGACGAAAGATATGCAGATTTGAAGATTTAGGGCAAAAACAGGCTCCAAACACGGATCAGCGGGAATTTTTTTGAATTTTAACTCTTTTTGCATTTTTGGAAAAAAAATTAGAATTTCCCATGCTCACCAGGGAGACATGTCCAGGGCTCTGGTTCATTGCGGGTATCCTTTGAAAAGTGTATGCCCTTGGACAGATGGCAGACTATTAGTTGGACGGGGCAGCAGCCCAAAACCACTCATTTGGATTTTTGGTTGAAAAGCTAGCCAATTCAACTTCCCTCCTTCGACATTGTGGCACGTTTGATAATACGCAGGCCTCACTTGTCTCTTTCAGCCATTCGTCTTTTCACGTCCATACTTCTCGTACGTACCTTGGCCCGGATGTCCCAAACAAAAATCTCATGCTTCGGCCGATTCAGGCTTCCTTGTTCCTATTTGCGGTGAAAAAGTGGCGAGATTCATTCATTGGTGGCTTTTCGGGCTTTTGCGCCCTCACATACCTAGTGTACTTTTGGTCCCAAATATTCCAGACTGCCTGGGACAATATTTCGAACACCCAAAATGGACTTAGTTTGGTCCTGTTTGCGGCTTCGAATTTGCGCGTACCCTTGTCCCAGCTGTCCCAGACAAAAATATTTGAACTGCTTGAAATGGACCATCTTTCAGAAAATCATCCGATTCACGTCCCGTGCATACTTTCGTCCCGGCTGTCCCAAAAACACACGAACAAAACTAGGTGATTTTTCTTTGTTCTCGGTCATTTCGTTTAGCGTCCCTCGAGTCCCCGATTGGGTACCAAACTGTCCCGCAGCGCCTGGACAACAAGGACTTAGCTGATTTTTCTTTCTTCGGACCCACGCTTGGTACGACAACCTCATGTACGACCCGAACCTTCAGACCCGAAATGCTTTAAAAACAGTCTTGCTCAACCGTATTTTTTTGCAGTTTTTCCAGTTTTTTAACTCGGGATTTCGTCTTGGAGGGGAGAGTTAGAAGAAGGGCGGGGACCCCAAAAAACCTGATTTTTCCCTCGAATCAATCTTTCGTACTCGGGAGTAAAAATCTGATGTATGTTATCAAAATACCTGAAGGGGTGAATGTTGGATAACAATGTGGCGACTCAGCCGGGTCCTCTGCCTGCTTAGATGAAGAGACGAAAGCTTACTGAAGCAATCCA
The DNA here is from genome assembly GCA_019776745.2 of Taxus chinensis. Lineage (NCBI taxonomy): Eukaryota > Viridiplantae > Streptophyta > Pinopsida > Cupressales > Taxaceae > Taxus > Taxus chinensis. The sequence continues at coordinate 159,199,474 of CM034153.1, read as the reverse complement.
GTGGGTTATGGGAGTCCACTGAATTTCTCTGTTTGATACCCAACTGACTAGAACCCTAAAGAGGCAGAGGCAGAAGAACATGATCGGAGAAAGGGCTCAAAAACCATGCTCCAGGGACAGACAGTTTTGTGCCAACACAATTAGGGAAAGAAAAACAACCTAGGGGGAGCAAAACAATGTGACAAGAAATTGGAGGAATGAAAACGAAGCGAATATTACAAGGTGGAGGAATTTCCCTTAGTAGCAAGCTTTAGATAGATTCCATTAACTGGACTCTGCGTTCTCGGCATCCAATGAAAGACAATGAAGGCATTGTGTACGTAAACTTGTGCCCGTAGGGCCACTCCAAACTGGCATCAAATTGAATGCTTCCGGTTTTTTCTATCTACATCCCATTTTAACAACTAGTTCTCCAACTTGGAAAGATTACTCTTGGCCTTCCTATCAAATGTCTCTTTTGATTCAAAGCTTCCCTTCTCATTGTCTTGGGATGCCTGATCTCTGATCTCTTAGAGCTCCATCAAGCTGCTATCTCACCTCCATGGGCCCAACTCTAGCAGCTTAACTGCTCATGAGTTCCAATGTTGGGACCAAGTGAATGGGCAAGATTTCCTCCTTCAATAACCGAGAATGAATGGAGATTAACCGGGATCTATGAGAGTTATCCTATCACCCCATAAGGCGATTTCAGTTTGTGCGCAAGACCTCGACTCGTCAAGACTCCTAATATGATCCTCAACAGTCGCTGGGGGTGTCATTCATCCTGGCCATACCATGGTGTAGTAATTTGATGAAGTACTAGGTAGCTCCCGTCTTGACAGACCCACTCATGAACCCTTGGATCCAAGAATGCTAAGATTATCTGAGATTAGTGTAGTGGTCATGCCAAATTGGTTACTATCCCTATGGAATTACTAAGATGTAGACTCATTATCCTGCGGCTACTATCGGTCATTTATGAAGTAGTAGGCTGTAAAAAATCACGTATGCCCTTACTTGAAATTGGAATTACTGACTCCAATGAAATCTAACCCCCTTGCATTAAGGCTGGCACAACTGAAAGGAGACAAGGGGAGGGCGACAAGCCTCTCGTACCTTATGAAAGAATGCACATTCTTGCACTTTGATTCCACACGAAGCCATCACTGAAAACTCTTGGGCGAATAATACCCAGCCTCATGATTTTAGGGCTGTAACTCTGGTGTAAAATGACAACCACTAGGTCCCACCTGGAAAATCTTCCAACACCCTTGAATTTGATTTGTACCAATGCATCTCAGCAGTACTCCATACATCTTCTTGAAAAAACATCGTATACTCATGGCATATGGGACAACCTGCAATTGACGTGTCTTCTTGGTCTTATTCCTTGGAGGGAATCGGCCGTCGTAGGAGTGCATTAGAACTGGGGGTCAGCAAGGAGTGGAAAAACATTATTCCTCTTGCTTGAGTGTACCTGCATGGTTTCTCCCTGAACTGTCAAAAAAGCCTCTTCATGAAACTCCCTTTTGCTTGAGCGAATATCTTCCACACAATCCTTTCCTTTCCAAGCTTGCGTGACCTGATCTCATGTCCTACTCATGACCAGCGATCCACTGCTATCTTCTCATTAAAATCCTGTTGAGGAGGAAGTCTTGTACTCCCGCATGAGAGACCAACAACTAAAAATTGTGTTTGAGGACTAGATGCTTGAATTTCTTAACAGCTTCTGATTACTGAAGTTACAGCTTCCATAAATAAATATCTTCCCTCATAGTCTCAGGTTTGCTGAAGAAAGCAATGGCTCCTCATTCATTGTCTTGTAGCGGCCATCCAAAATGGAAGAAATAGTATAATAACTCCAAATGCATAGGGATGAAATCCGTGGAGAAATCGGGATGAGAGTTGCGGCTTGGTGATGGCATTCTTTGATGCTTCAAAACCTCTTTCCTTTTTGTCTCATTGCACGCCATGCTTTTCTTACACATTTGGTGATAGGTTTGGCAAGGGCTGACACACAAATTGGGTGACAAACCTACGAACAAATTTATTCCCCCAGGAAACTTGACGGGCCTTCTGGTGGCTTGCATTGTCGTGTCTTAGGCTTCAAGTCTCTCTAGACCATGCACTCTTCTTGGAGGACAATAGGCCAAGGAATCATTCCTTAGTGAAGGAAACGATACACTATTCGGATGTCAAAAGACCACTCCCAATCTCCTACACCGTGGAAGACTTTCTCAATGAGAGCGGTGGTCTCTGCATTGTGAAAAAACAGTGATATCATAAAGGAGATCAGCACATGTTGATTAATCACAACCTGTGAGCCATGTCATTGCTCTTTGGAAGGTCGCTCTGGTTGGACAGCCCAAATGGCATTTTCCTGTATGGATAAGTCCCCATTGGTTGTGAAAGCACCTTGACTGATTTCTTCCTTCACATATCTGATTATACCCGGAATAGCCATCAAGTAGTGAAAGCTCTCGGAGCCAGTGACAACGCAAATATTTTCGCCATGGAAGGAGTGGGTAATGGCCGGAGAGATGCTTATTCAAGTCTCTGAAGTCAAACAAACAAGGATCTCTCCATCTCTTTATGACTAGAACTAAGTTGGCACCAAACTAGACTGCTTGATTGGGAATATGATTCTTGACTCAATCACCTTGTTCATCTTCCTCATGAGAGGTTCCAGTGTGGATTGCCTGGCCTGTGTTCTTCCTGAGGGCTTAGTAGGATCCAATCCATGTGTGCTGCGCTCCACTGGGCTTGAAACCTTAAAATATTGAGAGCCAAGCAAAACACATCAGGGAAACTCTTGACCCAGCTGTTATGAACTCAGTACTTTTCTTTTAGTTGTGGCATCTTTCCAATTTGCAATGGTTGTTCTTCCACCAAGATGGATACTGATCTTCTCTCTTGACTTGCGTTGATTTTCTCCTAAAATGATCATTGGGATTGAAAATGGACTCCAAAGTGCTCAGGCCCTTGGGAGCTGGTAGTATCAACTAATACCACTTGGTCCCATACTACTGGTTCCAATTTTTCCTAATTTTCGCTTGAGACTCGCTTCTTCTTTCAAGAAATGGTGATGACTGGTCATTCTCAAACACTTGCCCATCTTACCGTATCAGAAACTGAAGGCCTCACAACAAATGGATGTTTGGTTGTCCCTTTACTTTTGAATTGGCTTCCACATACAAAGGCGCCCCACTGCTGCCACGTTGTAAGTCAGCTGGTTCACTTTTCCTAGGAAGATTGATGCCCAAGCCTCAAAATCTCACTGCGGCCCCACACCCTGTTCTGTAGCAATGGAGTAGATCAATTCTTGGTAAGCATGCTGCATTTGCTGATTTACACTCAATTCTGTCACCAAAGGGACTTGCAAGTTCTTTATCCCTCTCTTGATGCCCAATGCATCCTTGCACCAAGGTTATATTTAGCAGTGTTATTGAGCAGCAAACTGAAAGCTAAAATCTAACTCGTACTTTTGTTTTACTTTTGAGGGGGGATGAAACAACAGGGCTTCCCTACCGGCACCCTAGTGTCTACTCCTGAACCATCAAAAAAAGATGCCTACTCATTGTCATCCTTGTGGTCGGGCTTGGGAGCTAGGAATGGGATCTTTTTCAGATGTAATAATCCACTTTCAAATCTCTACTCTTGATAAGGATCAAAAGCACGCAACCTTGTTTTCCCATTAATCAAGAGTAGATCGGGGATGTTTCAAACCTTGGTGTAGCTTATCAGTGCTGGGTGATCTTCTTGACAAATGCCAAATAGGTGGCCTTGCTTTGACTTGGAGTGTAGGGCTCAATGGGAAGTTTGTAATAGGTCACACCTGATTGGAGCTTTGGTTCAATACCTCGTTCTGACAGCATGTGTGACAAATTCAGCAGAAAAATCCTCCAATCTTGCTGTGAACTTTCTGACAAACATAGGGCAACGCGTGGTGGAGGTCTTCAACAATTACATCTTGTAAATACAAAAATTTGGGACATGCATGCAGGTAAGAATCAAGTTTCTAATCACTCCAACATGTCGGACTGCTGTCACATCCAACTGCAAACCCCTTGGATATGGTTCATATGGTCACAGATGATCAGATTTGCTTGCATCAGGAGCTACTGCCCGGGAATCAATCATGCCATATGCACCAACGTTTCCAATGATTAATGAGACATAAAAAGGAGGGGGCTTCAACATTTTACCTGCGATCCGCCATGATTACATTCAAGCTGGGAAAAATTTGTGAGCACCTTCTCTACGTTGGGACTTGTGGATTTCGAAGTCAACCAGTGCCTTCATTGGGCAGCTTTGTCGCAAATATCTCTGGCTAGGAAGATAGGGCGATTCCCACATTGATATATTTACATTTGTCTTCTCATCTGATCAATGAACTAAATGGTGATTGAGGATCTCTTCGTTTTCCTGGGTTGGCATATTCATCCCCTACATGTGGGAAACAAAACTGGTATCTCGAGTTGTTTTAGGAGTGGTTTGGGTTTACTCCTTGCAGGTTGAGACTACGTTTTTTGCCAAAGCTGGGGGAGTGGAAGGTTGTGAGTACTGGAGCCAATGGCTGCTTAACCCAAATTTATCCTTTTGACATTGGTGTTGCTGCAACACTTTGAGGGGCTTTGATTCATTACCAAAGAACTCTTAATACTCCAATGAAAAGAGTAGTTCGTTCGGAGATGTTCATTACGAGGTGCTCAGCTTGCTGCTGATATTCTTCATGGCTGGATTCTTGCGACCCACCAATGGTTTGCACCATAACGCACATTGATTGGTATGTGCTGACCGCACAAGAATACCAATATATTCTGGGCTGTATTTGACCAGCCCCAACGCTCTGGATGTGGATGCACCTTGGGGTATGGGGCGGAAATGGTAGTTGGCTGGAGGCTTGCTTGATCTGATTTGTAGCTAGATTGGGTGGTCTTTTGAGGGATATGGCTGATGTTAGCCGAGCTTGAGGCTGATAAGAAGGTCTAAAACTTTGGTCTTGTCCTTTTTTGAGTGGAACCAGCTAATACCTAGATTTTCATGTGCTTCATGACTTCTTGAAGCTCTTTGGGGCATTGGAGATGAAGTAGAATGCTTATTGAACTCTGAATTTCTAGGGGTGGGAGAAGGCGCTTTAAGAAGGTGCTTGGACTAAGACTTGGGATTCGATAAACTTGGAAATAAGGCATGGAGGCCTAGGAGCTAGCTTGCCAGATTGCATCAACAAATTTGCAGCTTTAATGGAAGCTATAAGCAATAGGGATAGTGGTGCCTCCCATGGATGAATCAAACATAGACATATCAGAAGTCAAGGCTAAGGTAATATAGAAAGAACCTATGCTGCTAGCCTTAATGCCACTGGATCATCTCACAAAGTCCTTTTTGGACTCGAAGTTGAAGTCGTCAGTACCATGGAGCTTTTTGATAGTTGTAAATACTCCAAAAGGGACAAGTTGTGCGCCTTTTCTCCAAACTGTCTAGTGGAGGGATACAAGTGGTTCCAATTTTGGATAGAACCTTGGCAAGGCCCTGAACCAGTAAGCTTGTAACTTGAAGAGGATGTTAGACATTTGACAGCAACTGCATCTCATTGATTATGAATAAAGAAAAAAAAAACTGCCACTAAAGGTTGGAATGTCTGTAACGTGATCCCCATGAGTAGTTGGTTCTCCCAAGTGAAGGATGGAATGTTCTTCAATGCTACACCGGGATGGATGTTGTGAATTGAGAGCAAGTGGGTTGCGCCGTGAAATGACATATGGATTCCGTGGTGTGCCCTTCTGATGGCTGAGAACCCTTTCGATTGGATGAAAGGCCTACCATGGGGAAGTGTTTGACAAGTTAGATTAGGGGAGAGGAGATCTTGAGCTCTTCTTCCCCTCTTCCCCTCCTGGGCGATAGGTGTTATGAGAAAAACAATCCTTCCTCCCCGTTCTGACCTGGTAGTTATTCTTATCATAAATTTTCCAGTTTAGACAGCTGAAAAACCAGCAGGTTATGCTTTTTTGGAGTCGCCAGATGGATTAGGCTCTTCCAAGCCAGAACTTAACAAAACAAGTGCACATCAATCTTGTTGCAATAAAAGTGAAGACTTAAGCTCCCACCAGGTGTGCCAAAACTGTTGTGCAATCAGCCGCACCCCCCGGAGGTTGATCAGATTCTAGTTTGATCAGGGCTAAGCATATAGTGTGATTGAACAACATTGAAAATCTCTCCAAGGTGGGAATTGTAAGATGAGAGAGGAATCTCTAGAGAATCTGGTTTTCCTCCTAAACTACCTACAACAATCGACTCAAATTTGAAAGGGAAACTAAATAGCTAATATAAATTTCCAAGGGACCCGGGGAGAGAGAAGGCAAAAATGAAAGCCACACTAACACTGTGATAAACACAGAAAAGGCGGGTGAAAACCTCTAGTTCATAGTAGCACAGTCAGGAAGGTATGTAAACATCATGCACAACTTGATAAGGAGTACTAAAGTGAATGAAGCAAAAAAACACAACCAGAGGATGAAAACTGATCATAGAGCCTGATTTCATTCCACTGCAGAACCTTGCATACACATTCAAAAAGGTAGAAAAAAGGTTTACAGTTTTAGAAGAGGTCTAATTACTTTCCAAAACACTGTTGTTTTTTTTTTTTTCGAGGTGAAAGAAAAGCTTCTATCCAATAAATGTCCCCTGAAAAATGAGCCAAACTGGCTTTACAATGCATGGTCGAGCCCAGGAGAGAAGAAAAAAAAACACGCAAAAAATGAGGGGATCAATTCCTTAGATGAATGAAGATGCATTAAAAATAGCATGGGCATCCTTCAGACCATGTCCTGACATTGGCAATGCTGAAGAGAATGAACCCATTCGCATAAAACTGGTTGTTGAAACGTCATTTCTGGCCATTACCACGTGCCAGAGGATTTTTTTGATTTTCTCTTACTAAACCCCATTAAAACGCAAAAATGACCCCGGAATAATGTAGAGAATTTCACCAGCTTTCTATTGATATAAATAATGTGAAAATCTGAGCTCTGGATCGAAAGATATGGCGATTTGAAAATTAGGAAAAAATAGCCCAAAAACAGATCAGCGGGAAAAATTTGAATTTACCTCTTTTTCATTTTTGGAAAAACATTAAATTTGCCACGCTATAGAAACTTGGATGAACGTGGCTAGGGTCGTCTCTACGCGGTTCATCTTTTTAAAATTTCTTCCCACTTGGACATGTGGCATGACCGATTCGTGGCCGAGGCACGGCCAAAACACTCCTTTGGATTTTTGGTGAAAAACTTAGCCAAATTCCAAATTATACTATTGAAATGTGGCACATCTGATTCGTCCGTAGGCCTCCTTGTCTTTTTTGGACATCACGTTTCACGTCCCCAGCATATCACTCTATTCACCCTTCCACACCCCCACTACCCTAAGTTGAAGCCGTTGCAACCCCCCTCCAACCTTCTCTCTCCCTCCCCCACACCACTTTCACCACCCTTCCTCCGACATCCTTATTCTTCACTATACACGCCCCCTCCCCTCTTCCCCCCCCCTACCCCAATCCCCCCTTACTTTCATTTTTGTCTTCCCCCCCCTCCACCCCCCCTCCTTTCCTTAGCCTTGTCTTATCCCCTCCCCTTCTATCTCTCTATCCACCCACGAGCCTCAACCCTTCTATGTAGAGATGCGGGGACGTGATGAACCGTGAATGAAATGGCCAAAAAAAGACCAAGGAGGCCTACGACGAAGCAGATGTGCCCCACATGTCAGAAGAGGAGAAGTGAAATTTGGCTAAGTTTTTCACCAAAAATCAAAAGGAGTGTTTTGGGCCGCGCCTCGGCAAACGAACCAGGTCCGCCACATGTCCAAGTGGCAAGAAATTTTAAAAGATGAACTCGCGGATGAACAGAACAGCACGTGTCATCATGCTAGAGCGTGGGGAAAATCTTGAATTTTTTTCCAAAATGCAAAAAAGAGGTTAAAAATTAAAATTTTTTCAGCTTTGATCTGTTTTTGGGCTATTTTTCCTAAATTTCCAATCGCCAATTCTTCGATCCAGAGCTCAGATTTTATAACATTATGTTATTAGTTTTTCCCAATAGAAAGTGGTTGATGAAGAAATTCTCTACATTATTCCGGGGTCATTTTTGCGTTTTAATGGGGTTTAGTAAGAGAAAATCAAAAAATCCTCGGCAGTGTAAAGTGGCCAGAAAGACGTTTCAACAACCAGTTTTAATGCAAAAGGGTGCAGTCTCTTCAGCAGGCCAAAATGTCAGGGAAAGGGGCGTAAGGATGCCATGCTATTTCATGCATCTTCATCAATAGGAATGGACCCACATTTTTGCATGTTCTCTCTCTGGGCTCGACCCCGCATGTAAAAGCCAGATTTGGCGCATTTTTAAGGGGGGGGGGAACATTATTTGTGATCGAAGCTTCTTCTTTCACCTTCAACAAAGTGATTTTGGCAAAGTATTAGGACCTCTCAAAACTGTAACAGGTTTTCTACCTTTTGATGTTGTAATGCAAGGATTTGACAGTGGAATGGGAAATACAGGCTCTATGATCGTTTCAGTCCTCTGTTGTGTTGTTTGATCATTTAACTTACGTTACAATCGATCAGTTTGTGATGTTGTTTCCTACATTCCGTGTCTGCTGTCTATATTAGAAATAGAAGTTTCACCACTCCTTTTCTGGGGTATCACCGTTTTAGTGTAGGCTTCATTATGCTTCTCTTCCCGGGTCCCTTGGAAATTATATTCGCATAGTTAGTTTCCCTTGATTAGAGAGATTGTGGTAGGTAGTGTAGGAGGACGAAAACCAATCTCTAGAGATCCCTCTCTATCTTACATTCCCACACTTGGAGAGAGGTTTTTCAATTGTGTGGCAATCAAAACGATGCTTAGAATGATCAAACTAGAAAACGCTCAAATCCAGTGGGTGACTTGCTGATTGTGACACAACAGTTTTTGGCACACCTGGTGGGCGAGCTTAGAGTCTTCATTTTATTGCAACAAGCTTGAGGCACTTGTCGTCAGTTTTTTTTTTGGCTTTGAAGAAGCTTAAAATCGCACATCTGGCGACCCTCCAAAAAGAAGCATCACTGCTGTTAGCTTGTCTAAACCTGGAAAAGTTCTGCGAGAATTAGACCAGGTCAAAAGAATAGGAGGAAGGATTGTTTCTCATCTACCCTATCGTCAGGAAGGGAAAAGAAGGGAAGAAGAGCGCAAAGATCTCGTCTCCACCTAATAGCAACCTTGTCAACCCTTCCAAGGGTAGGCATTAATCCAATCAAAAAGGGTTCTAGGACCAAGCAGAAGGCAAAACCACTGAACCATATGTCAATTTCAATGGAGCAACCACTTGTTCAAGCACACATCCAATCCCAGGCGTAGCATCTGAAGACATTCGAATTTCAATGGAGAGAACCAGACAACTACTCCTTGGTGATCACGTTATAAAGACATTTCCAACTTTGGCAATTCATGAAATCAATGAGACTGCAAGTTGCTGCAAAATTTCTCAACTCTCATTAACGGGGAAAGCTTTATAACTGGTCAGGAGCCTTGTAAGGTTGATCCAAATGTGGAACCAGCTATGTAGATCCCTCCACGAGACAGTTTGGAGAAAGAAAAGGGAGACAAACTTGTCCCTTTTGAGTAGTTGACCCTATCAAAAGAGCTACAAAGAGTAGCTCGACCGACTTCAACTTCAGATTCAAGGAACTTGGGAGAGGATTCAGTGCATAAGGCTAGCCGCAGACGGTGTTTCTACTACTTACCGCCTTACCTTCTGATAGTTCTATGTTGATCAATCCATGGAGCACAACATCCCTAGGGGATCTATAGCATTCCATGAAAGTGATGAAAATTGTTTGATTCAAGCCTGGCAAGCTAGCCCTAGGCCTCCAATGGCCATATGTCCAGTTTAGAGAGACCACGTACTGTCAAGCACCTGGTTTAGCTCCTTCTCCCACCCCTAGAAATCAGAGTTCAAATGAGCTTATACTTCATCTACAAGTGCCCCCCAAAGAGCTCAAGAAGTCATGTGAAGCAAAGAAACCTCTAGGAATTGAGCTGGGGGAAAGCAAAAGGAAGCAAGACAAAGTGTTAGACCGTTATCAGCCTCAAGCTCGGCCTAACAGCAGCCATATGCAGCTCAAAAGACCCCCATCTAGCTCCAACACTCAGAATCACGCAAGGCCCCCTACCAACAGACCAGTTCAGCCCAAAACCCCAATGTTGCATCCACAGTCCCGAGTTTGGTGCTGGTTACAAACTACATGGCCAAGAATCGATTGCGTTTTCTTGTTGCGGTCAGCCACAATAAACCAAATAATGTTGCTTAATGGTGCAAACATGGTTGGGTCGCACGAAAGAAATCCGCCTACTGAAGCATATCCAGCAGCAAGACAGCACCTCAGTAAGGAAATCTACGAACGAAAACTCTCTTGTCAATTGCAGGCTAAGATTTATGTGTATGAATCAAATACCCTCTTCAAAGGTTAGCCAACACAAGGTCAAAAAGGAGAAAGAACTTGGGTGAAGCAGCCATTGGCTCCAAGTTAATCACACTTCTCACCTCCAAAGCTTTTGGCAACAAAGTAAGTCTCAACATGCAAGGAGTACCCAAACCAACTCCAAAGACAAACTCAAATACCAGTGGTGTTCCCACGTAAGGCGAATATGCCAACCAAGGGAAACCCAAAGAGATCCGTCATCACCAATTAGTATATTGATCAGATGAGAAGGACAAATTGTAAATTCTACAATGTGGGGAATCCCATATATCCTAGGCCAGAGATAGTTGCTACAAGTGCCAAGAAGGAGCTGGTTTTGACTCGAACAACCAGTCAAATGTACGAGAATGTGCTCACAAATGTTCCTAGCTTGAAGGGAATCAGGGAGGATAGCAAGGAGAAATGTGAAGCTCATTTTTATGTCTATTAATCATTGGAAAACCAGGTTGGGCATAAGCATGATGATTCCGGGGGCAAGTGTCAGTGCTGCCAAGCAAAATACTGATCAGCTATGGACTTCAATATGAAAACATATCCAAAGGGGGAGTGCCAGTTGGAGGGCGACCGAAGTAACGAAGTTGAGTTGATTAGAAAATTGATTCTACTTGATGCATGTCCAATGTGTTGTTTTCCAAGATGATAGTATAGACTCCACCACTCTTTGCCCTATGTTGTCAAGACATTTCACAGCCAAGATTGGAGAGGATATGTATGCTGTTGGTCACACATGCTGTTCAGAACGAGGGTATGAACCAAAAGCTACAATCAGGTTTGAACTATTACAACTTCCACAATTGAGCCCTACACCTCCAAGTCAAATCAATGCCAACGATTTGGACTTTGTCAAGAAGATCACCAAGCACTGAGGAAGCTTGACACAAGGTTGGAAACATGCCCAGATCTAACTCTTGATGAATGGGAAAAAAAAGTGCGTTCTTTTGACCTATCCAGCAGTAGAAGACTGAGAAGATAGGATCTATTAACATACATGAAAAAGAAAAGATCAGCCATCTAGCACACCAAGCCAGACCACAAGATGACAATGAGGTATGGCATCTATTTTTGATGGGCAAGGAGAGACAAGGTGCCCGGCGGGACGCCATGGTTCACCCAAGAAGTAAGGTTAATATTAGATTTAGATTCAGTGCATGCCCAATAACACTGCTAATATAAGCCTGGTGCAAGGGATGCATGGGCATAACGAGAGGGATAAAGAACTTGCAAGTCTTGGTGACCGTGAATTGATTGAAATCAGGTCAACGTGCAGCATAGCTACCAGGAATGATCTACTCAAGTGATAACAAGAACAGGGTGTGGGAACCCTCATTGAAGATGTTTTAGGGCTTTGCATCAAAATCAGTTCCTAGGAAAGTGCACCAACGCGGCTGCTGCAGCGTTGTGCCGCCTTTCTGATATGGGGGAAAGCAGTCAAAAGGAAAAGGACAACCAAACATCCATGTGATTTAGGCCTTCAGTTCTGGATAACCTGTAAGTTGCAAGTGTTGAGAAGACCAGTAATCATCATTTCTTGTGAAAGAACGCAGATTTTTTGCAGCTGAGGTCTAGCTAAAAATTAGGAAAAAATTGGAACAGTAGTAGGGACAAGCGGTATATTGAGAACTAACAAGCTTAACCAAGGGACTTATCACTTGGAGTCCCATTTCAATCCCAATGATCAGTTTAGGAAAGGAGAAATCAAACTTCAAGCCAAGAGAGCAAGCTTCAGTATCATCTTGTGGAAGAGAGGAGAAAACAAACCATTGCAAAATTGGAAGATGACACTGAACAAGAAAGTATGAGGTTCATTCAGATTTGTGTCAAGAGTTCCCCTGATTGTTTGTGAGCTACGAAGATTGGAAGGTTTCATCCCAAGTTAGCTCAGCACCACCATTGATTTGGAGACAAATAATAAGCCCATAAGGAATAAAAACAAAGGCCAGTCAATCCACAAGGAACCTCTCATGAGAAGGAATGAAACAAGTTGATTGAGTCAAGACTCTCATCTTCCCAATCAAGCATTCTAGTTTGTTGCCCACTAGTTCTAGTCATAAAGAAGCAGAGGGAGAGATCAGAGGTTTGTTTGATCTTCAGAGACTTGAATAGAGCATCTCTTCAAGAGACCAGTACCCACTCCCTTCCATGGAGAGAAAATTTTGATGCAGGGTCACGGCCGAGAGCTTTTCACTACTTGATGCTTCTTCAGGGATAATCCGATTATGGTGAAGGAAGAAGATCAGTTCAAGTAGCTTTCACAACCAATGGGGGCGGGAACTGATACATAAAGGAAAATGCCATTTGGGCGTCCACGTGAGCTACCTCAAAGAGCAATGGACATGGCGTTCAACGGTTTGATTAACAAAACTTGTGTGATTATACCTGATGATATCACTGTTTTTTCAAAAAATGCAAGCAGACCACCTCTTCCATTGAGACAAGTCTTCAAAGGGTGGAGATGGAGGTATTTGCATCCAATAAGTGTATCTTCTAACATGAAGGACGATTCTGGCCATATTGTCTCAAAGAAGGATTAGCAATTGATATAGAAGACGGGGAGCCATAAGAGCACTACCATTGCCAAGCCACCAAAGAAGGCAATCAGAGTTTCCTGGGGAGAGAGCATGAGAATTAAAATTTGTTCGGAGTTGTCCCAATTTTGCAGCCCTTGCCAACTTACACCAAAATGTTGAAGAAAAGCATGGCTGTCAAATGAGAGAGCAGAAGAAAGGAGGGTTTTGAAGAATCAAAGAAAGCCATAACCCAAGCACCAACTTCCTCAACCCGGATTTCCCAAGGGATTTCATCCTCTATGCATTGGAGGTAATGATACTATTTCGCCATTGGTGCAAGAAGAACAGGACAATGATGGAGAGCCAATTGCGTTCTTCAGCCAAGAGCATGAGGACTATGAGTAGAGATATTATTATTGAGAAGCATGTACTTGGGAGAGTAATCAGAAGCTTGAAGAAATTCAGCATCTAATCTTCAACAACAAATTTAGTTGTTGGTCTCTCAGCGGGAGTTAAAAGACGTCCTCTCAACCAAGGATTTGAATGAGAAAAGAGAGGTGGATCGCTGGTCATGAGTACGACATAGAGATCCAAGGTCACCAAGCTGGTAGAGAAAAAGGATTGTGTGAGAAGATAATTTCGCCTCAAGCAAAGTGAGTATGACAATGAAGACGAAGGTGTTTGGCAGTTCAAGAAAACATGTGCAAAGGGTAGACACTCAAAAGAGGATAATTTGTTGTTTCCATCCTTGCTGAACCCAAGTATATAATCACTTCCTAAGCACGGGCCTCTGCCCTCCAGAGATGAATAAGACCCAAAATTAATCACTTCATCTTGCAGGTTGTCCCATATGCAGCGTAGACGAGTTTTTTCAAGAAAGATGTGAAGGGGAGTACGATGAGATGCATTGGTACAAATCAAATATTAAGGGTGTTGGAAGATTCCATGGTGGACCAGTGGTTGCATTTCCACCCAGAGCGACGCCTAAACCTCATGAGGCTGGTAGATTGGAAAAGTAGTTCAGGATTGCTTCGTGTGGATCAAAGGGGCAAGAATGGTGAGTCTTATAGGTTTAAAGAGAGGGCTTGCTGCCCCTCCCATTGCATCCAATTCTTCCAGTGACAGCCATCATGCAATGGGTTTAGATGTCATTGGAGTCATTATTCATTAATTCCAATTCAAGCTAAGGGCATAAGTGGATTTTGAAGCATAGATTACTCATGAATGAGGCCGAAACAGTCGTAGTAGACCAAGGGGGAAGTAAATGAGTATAGAATCTTAGAATTGCTCGAGGGGATAGGAACCAGATTTGGCATACTACTACAATAATCTCAGATAAGCATTAGCATTCCTTGGATCCAAGGGAATGAGTGGGCTGCTCAAGACGGTGATATACCTAAGTACTTAATCAAATGACTACCCTCAGGGTAATGGCCAGCCTGAATTGACAAACAAGAATGTTGAGGATCATTTAGGAGGCGTCTTGAAGAGAATCAGAGGCTTGGCATACCAAACTGAAATCAAGCCTTATGGGTGTGGTGATAGGATAACTTCTCAAGAGACTCCACAGGTAACTCCCATCAGGCTGTTATGGAAGCGAAGAAACTTGCCCATGTCACTTGAGTTCCAAAAGTGGATCATGAAGCAGTTAGAGCTGCTAGAGTGGGACCATGGAGTGAGATATGCCAGAGTTTGATGGAGCTCCTAAGGAGATCAGAGATCAGGCATCCCAAGCAATGGAAGAAGGCTGACGCTTTGATCAAGAGCGACATTGATAGGAAAAGGCCAAAGCAGTAAATCATTTCCAAGTTGGAGAACTAGCGTTAAAAATGGGATGAGGATAGAGAAAAACCGGGAAGGCATTCAAATGTGAGGCATGTTGGAGTGGCCATACATGGTCACAAGTTTACGGAAACAATGCCTTCCCATTTTCTTCATTGGATGGAAGAACTTGCAGATTTCCAGTTAATGGAATCTATCTAAAGCATTGCTAACTACAGGGAAATTCTCCACCTTGTTAAATATTAGCTTACGTTTTCATTCCTCCAAGTTTTGTGCACATTGTTTTGCTTCTCAGGTGTTTTCTTTCCCTAAGTGTGGTGGAACAAACTTGTGGTACTGGAGGATGGTTTGCATGGCCTTTCTCAATCAGGTGATATTCCATCTTCCTCTTGTAGTGTTATAGCGTAGTTGGGATCCACAGGAGACTTCGTGACTCAACCACAATGGATTGCTTCAGGAAGTGGTGTTCTCATCTAGCAGCAAGATGATGACCCCCCACATGTGAGTCGCCCAATGTATCCAAATTCAACCCGCAGGTATTTTGATAACAATTACATCAGATTATTAATCGCGTAAGTAGATTGATTCGAGGGACAAAATCATGTTTTTTGGGTCCCCCAGCCTTCTTCTAACTCCCCCCCAAGAAGAAATCCAACGAGTAGAAAAAATGGAAAATGCAAAAAATAAGGTTGAGGACTGTTTAAAGCAATTTCGGGTTCTGAAGGGTTCGTGTCGTACTTGAGGTTTGTCGTACCCGTTGGGCCGAAAAAGAAAGAAAAATCAGCTAAGTCTTTTGTCCCAGGCAGTCTGCGGGACAGTTGGGACATCGGGACGCGAAGGACGCGAAAAGCCGAAATGACCGAGAACAAAGAAAAATCACCTAAGTTTTGTTTCGTGTGTTTGGGGACAGACGGGAAGAAAAGGACTGCACGGGACGCGACTCGGATGATTTTCTGAAAGATGTCCATTTAAGCAGTTTCAAATATTTTTGTCGGGACAGCGGACCAAGGGTTACGCGCCACGATGGCAAAGGACGCAAACAGGAAAAAGGATGTTCAGGCCATTTTGGGTGGTGCGAAAAAATTGTCCAGGCAGGTCTGGAAAGGTGGGCCCAAAAGTACACGAGGCGTGAGGGACGCGACAAGCAAAGACACCAATGAATGGCATATCGCCACGTTCTTCCCCCAACTCGGAACAAGAAGCTGATATAGCCGAAGCAGAGATTTTGTTTGGGACATCCGGGCCAAAGGTACGTAAGAGACGTATGGGACGTGAAAAGACGAAATGGCTGTGAAAGAGCAAGGAGGCCTGCGGATGATGAATCAGAACGGCCAAATGTCAGAAGAGAGAAAGTTGGAAATGGGCTAGAGGTTTCACAAAAATCCAAAAGGAGTGTGTGGGCTGCGCCCCGGCCAACGACTCAGGTCATTGCCACGTGTCCAAGTGGCAATAAATTTCAAAGGATGAAAACGCAGAGGACCAGAGCCTGGACACCTGTCTCCAAGTGGTGGAGAAGGGGAAAATTTAAATTTTTTCAAAAATGCAAAAGAGGGTAAACTTCAAAAAAACTCCCGCTATCCGTTTTGAGCCTTGTTTGCCCTAAATCGTCAAATCGCCATATCTTTCCGAGCCAAAGCTCGGACTTTCACGTATTTATATCAATGGAAAGTGGAAAAATTTATTCTACTTGATTTGGGGTCATGTTCTTTTACATTTTAATGGGGTTAGAGAGATTAAATTGCAAACACTCTGTTGGCACGTGTCATGCCAGAAAGAATAACATTTCAAAAACCAGTTTAATGCAAAATGGTCGCATTCTTATCAGCCTGGCCCAAATGTCAGGGCATGGTCGTAAGGCACCAGCTATTTTACTGCCATTCATTCAATAAGGAATGGCTCAAAGTTTTTATACATGTTTTCCTCTCATGGGCTCGACCCCATGCATGGTAAAAAGCCAAGATTGGGCTCATTTTTTAAGGGGGAAACATTTCTTTGGATCGCCAAGAGTCTTCTTTCACTTCAACAAGTGATTTTGGCAAGGATCACACCTCTTCTAAAACTTGTAATGAGTTTTTTCCTTTTGATGTTGTAAGGTACAGGATTCTGACGGGAATGGAAAATACAGGCTCGTGATCAGTTTAGTCCTTCATGGTTGGTGTGTTGCTTCATTTCAACTTAAATGACATCTTATCAGTTTTTACATGATGTTATGCTTAATTTACATGATCTTTGTCTATCTGCAGAACAGAAAGTGCTGACCACCCTTTCTGGTGTTATCACCGTTTAGGTAGCTTTTCACTTTTATGCATTCTCTCTCCTCGGCCCTTAGAAAATTTAGATTAGCATAGTTAGTTCCCAGTGCATAGAGTAGATTGTGGCAGGTAGTTAGGAGCAAGAACAGCTTTCCTTCTAAGGAGGAATTTTTTTTTTTTTTTCTTCTCTTACCAAGTCCAACTTGGAGAAGAGGTTTCGACTGTGCCATCACACGGGGCTTAGACTGATCAACTCGAAATCTGATCAACAGCCAAGGGGCTGCTGTGATGGCAGTAAACACAGGAGAGGGAAAATCTGGGAAATTTTTATTGATGCATTATTATGTTTCTAAGCTCAATTATGGTTGTTAATGAATTCTAGCATGCATCATGAGTTTTTTCGATGTGAACAAGCTTTTGAGATCTAATTCTAGAGCTGCGGGGAAGAGTTAACATGACCTTATTTTCTGGAAGGGTGTCTCCTTTTTTGGCAAACTATGTGAACTAGGAAAAAATTCAATTTTTTGTGGCACACAATTAAGGAATTTTAAAAAATCCTCAAGATTTTTGAAGAATTTATCTAGTCGTGTCAAACTATATTAGGACCTTGGAAGACACTTGAAAGGTGAGTTTTCTCAATTTTTTAATTTAGGGATCATAATTGGGGATCTGAATTTTTAGAGTTATTTGGTTTATCATGAAGATTTCTTTTATCCTTCATGTTACCTTGGCCTCCTGCAACGGCTTTTATTTTCAGTGGTGTTAAAAATGGTACTCTACTCTGATCTAAAAGGTAAGTCCAATTTGGATTTTATCCAATTGTTTCTTGGACTCTGGTCTCAAAGTTCTAATTAAATTGCTCGATAAGTTCTTCTCCATTTTCATCAAGTGTCGCTACAATGACTGTGGCTTTGATTGTAAGAATTGGTTTCATTTAGTTGTAATTGAATCTGCCGATTGAAAAGGATGCTTCGCGAGCCTTTCTTGGGAGGTTATCTTTTAGAGGTGCACCCTTGTTGAGAGATGAAATCACGGTTATCATCTGCGTTATCTCTCATTAGGATACAATGAAAAGCCTAGGTATAGGGGTAACCTTGTTTGAGGGTAAGTCCCGGTATCGAGGTTGGTTCTATTGATGGATAATAACTAATTTTTTGGGGTTTTGACCTACAAATCTTGTTTGTACTACAATTGACATTGGGGTGATACACCAAAAATTATTGATGGATTGACTGCGAACATGCCACAATAAAATTGAGAACAAATTTCAGATTGCACTAAACCAATGGTTTTCAACAAAATCTTAAGGAATAAAACACTTATATATGAGGGCTAAATCACATACAACCCAAAAGGAAAACAGGCACACTAGATATTCGAAAAGTACAAAGATTTCGAGTAGTAAGATTATAATCAGGGAATTGGATTAAAATTCACACGAATTAATGAAAAGATGACACACCACTGCAAATAATGGAAAGATTAACTTGTATTCAAAGGTAAAACTGGCAAACATAGCTTCAACACTCCCGTCTCCAAACAAAGTCCTCCTTTGTTCTTACTAGGTACCACAAAAATAGAAAAATATTCAACCAACCCCTGCCTAAACAATAGAAATAGATTTCTTACTCTCTCATTCAAGCTAATTTGTTATTTTCTTTATCATAAAGAAAATAAAGGAATTAAAAAATAGAAAGATGTTACAATGAGGCATTCGTAGCCTTGGCTTACAAAAAAAACACACTTTCGTCAAAGTGCCGTTGGAGATTTTATTTTTATGAAATAATATAATGGTGGAATATATCCTAATAATAGCAAATGCTTTTTTTTCAAGTCTCCTCCATGCAAGTGCATATAAGTTTTCTCTTTGCATGATGGTGACAATTGTAAATAAGGGAAATAATGTGCTAATGGAATTCTATCCTTTGTGATTAATTGATATAATAAGCGGCAAGGAAAAAAATATGTATTATCTAACTCAAAATATGTACTCAACTGTGGGGATCCGAGGTCCATGTGCACATTGGAGAGGCATAATTCCTTTGAATTCAATTGCAGGATTAAAAATAATCAATACCTTGCTTGTGTGCTTTACATTGTGTGAAATCTAAATTTTTCGCTCCCCTCATATGTCCTTGACCTCGTTGGTAAAGGAATGCAGGGGTGACTCTTAGTATGTTGTTTGATTTACCAAGAATTTGCTCCACACAATCATTTTGTTATTATGCATCACACGTAACATCAGGTCATGGACCTTTATATTTGATTGAACCCTTGATCCACTATGTGGAAAAATCCACAATGATTGGGGTTATCCTTATGTTTTTTTTTTTGTAAGGGCAGTATAAATAGATTCAAGCAAATATTAATCATTGATTTCTTGGCAAATGTCTCAGTTGACCAACTTTTGATTTTCTGGCATATATGATTAAACAACATTCTTTCTTATTATACATGGCATATAAACTAGACCTTAGTCATACGGGTAAAGGCACAAAATATGTTTAAATAATTTGCCATTTTATACTGTGGTATATATTGCACTGACTAATATTTTAGGCACTTTGTCGATATGACCGATTAACAGGGTTTGGTATTGCTTAACTTATGCACCATGTATATTTATACCTAGCAAGGTAAAAAATTGAAAATAAATAATGGGCTGCCCCCCTACATGATGATCCGACCCTTAGCATGAAGATGCGGTATGAGAATGCATTATTCTGTGTACCATGGTGAGTTGAACCCCTGGGGTTGGTGAAACGTTGGTAGGGTAAAATTGGATGCGAACGTTTGTCCATTGCTATTTGTATTGTTCATACACATGATCTTAGGATGATTGATCGATCTCTGAGAATTGAGGTTGTTGATTGAATCTCATGGGGAGTGGTGAAATACTTAACCCTAGGTGGGATTAGATTATGCATATCACGTCATGTCTGACCTTATTGATAATCGTTTAAAAACAGAGTTTAATGTTCCCATGTTATCTGGGGGTAATATTTTATCTTAACTGAGTGAGTACGTCTTAATATGGTCAATTTTTATTTCCTTTCAATCCAGAGTTTGTGTACGGGAGCATAATTCAATTTGTACTTTTATGTGATCTTTTCCTACCTTGAAGCTTTGAACTCTGCACTCTGTTTGAATTTTATGGATTCATGAAGATGATATCTATTGGAATTTTTATTCTAATATTTATAACTTCAAATGATAAATTTTCTCTTTATAGCTTTCATATTTCCTTTGTCATACTGTGATCATGTAATGAAACAAGAAAAATACATCTTCACTTTGCAAAGCATATGCAAGTTAACAGTGGACTTGCTTTGAATTGAAAAAGATGTATTCCTTTTCTTCTTTCATAGTATATAAATTTATTCTGCAATGAATTTGAGCTTTGAATGATATCGTTAAGCCTTGATGCTCCTTGAGTTCACTTCAAGTATGTAAAGTATGACTTTTATAGATCAAAATTTTAACACTGGATTTGTAAAAATTGTTTGACATCTTCTCGATTTCAAAAGGTAAAATGTGTTTTCACTCCTTTTTCTATTTTATTAGACTTGTTAACTGTCATATATGCTAACTTCTATTATCACCTTATCATAGACTGTAAATGTTTGATAATTTTGTTCACTTCTATGTAACAGTAATCATGATTTTGATTATTCAAGATGGGTGATTGAAAACATACTCCACCATTGATCTATGCATTTTCTTTGATGAAAATTTCAAGTGTTCTGATTCCATTTCTATTATCATTCATTGATGAAATTGAGCCAACTAGTGGCCATCTTGATTTATAACTCTGAATTTGTATTTCCCTAATGAATTACAAAGCTCTATCTTCATTTATTCATTTCTCCTTCTGATCTGAATATTTAAAATCATGCAATAGTTTCCTTTTGTATTCATAAATATTTAACTTCTTGGAAGGTAGTTTTAAAACATAACAGTTAGTGTTTCTTTCATTCTTCCTACCTATACCTGCACATTTAGACAAACTAGTTATAGAACATTAGGTTGTTTTACCTCTCTTGTGTTCCATAGTTATTTTATTTTCTTTCATTTCTATCTCTCATGATTACTGTGAGTTCCATGAGATTCTAGAATATAATACTTTCTCAATTCCATATCTATTACTTCTATGTAACTTGTGCCTCTTGATGTTAGGATATACAGTTGTCTGAAGCTAGATAGCACATGAGTATAGATTAAACCCTTAGATCTTTCAATGAGGTCTTTTATTTTTTCCTTTCAGGTACATTGATGGGCTAGATGATGTAGAAAGTAAAGATGGAGTTGGAACTAAAGCAATGAAGACCACGAGAAAACCCAAGGCAATGATGGGTTTATTCTATACACTTTTTCTTTTAGCTTTATGCACATATATCTTTTATTCAATATTCATAAGTTATATGTCATAGCTCATGTGTGGGAAACATTAAATTTCTTCATGAATAAATAACATTAATTTTTGTAACTCAGCTGTATACTTCTTTCTGCATTCAACCTTTTGGATGTAACTCCCACAATTTTGATGTTCTAAAACAACATTAATCCTTTAAAAATTATTGTGAACATTGCAAATTTTTTTTTTTTTTTTTTAAGTTATAAGGGTGTCAAACCCTAATATGCATTTAATTAATTTCTACTAGCAAGGTTACATTTCCAAGGATAGTTCCACTATAGATTATAAATTAAATATTCATAATCCAGTTCTAAGGTTAGTTTAATTATCATCACTAGAGAAGTGTTCAATAATTATTTTCACTAGGTTAAATAGTTCCCCCTATATGAATTAACATTCAGCTCACATTTAATAAACTCTTATCCATAGTTATCTTGGTTCTCTTCAATAATTTTCCTTAAAGTCCATTTAAATAATTACCAAGACATACTAAGAACTAAATAATTAACTTAACATATAAGGGTATTAAATGGCCCCATTCACCCATTAATACATACCTTTAAATTATATAAAAGCCCATAATATTTATTTTTACCTAACAATTGTAGGGTTGATTCTCAACCCTTAGATCAAATCAATTATGGCCACTAGATCTTAGGGTTCAATACTAACCCTAACTATCCTTCTAAAATTTTACTAAATATTTTTTTTCCCTAGCCTCCTCATTTGTTTCTCTTTGGTTTACAGGTTGAGGGAGTGGATTCCAGTTATTAAGGGAAACCCATTGTTACATGAAAAGATTCCCCAAAAGGAAATGAAAATAAAATAATTACTCTAGAGTTATTTTCAAAGGTTGACTTCTAAAGTAGAAGACATATATATTAAAGACCCCTTTAAAATAGACTGGGGAGTTATGTACATGGAATTCCCTTTATAAAATGGGGAGGAATAAAGATTTAAATGATTTAAATCACCAAACCACCCGAGGGGAATTATTTAAATCCATGATGGGAAGAGAAATAGGGAGAGGGAGAGAGTTTTTTGGGGAGTGGATCAATCATTTTTATGTGGTCTAAGTGAAGGCAAGTGGTGGCCATTGGAGAGGGGAATTATTGTAGGGTGTCGTAATTGGGGTACATAAAGTATAACCCAAGATGGTTCCTGGCTAAGGCAAGAAGATATTTTAATTGATTTAATTCCTCCATATAATGCGGCCATAGCTTGAGGTGCCAGATTTGGGTTACCACGTAGGAATTCATTGAGGAACATAGAGTCCTTCCTATCCCTCTATACAAATAAGTAAATAATTTTACAACTATTGTTTCTGTAATGAATTTGCATTTTTCACATTTAAAAAAGAAAGTTTAATATGTATATTTTAATTTTTGTTAAAATAATTAAAATTCATGTGTAATAAATATTTATTGGTTGTTTTATATGGAAAAGCATGTTTTTTTTTACATGAACTTATTAGTTTGGAAAAAGTCACTTCACATTTTGGTATTAGAGCAATTAATCCTATAAGGCCTGTGACAAAGGGTTAATTTGGTTGGTGAAATAGTTTAATTTAATAACTTCTCTCATAAAATTAGGCTTACATTTGTATTTATATTTAATTATTTTTGTTTTACTGCGTGAAAATATGTAAAAAAAATTAAGTTACCTAAGGTTAAATTGAAAAAGCAAACAAGACACAAATCCATGAAAATAGGAATTCAATTTTTCCTATTAGCTCACACTAATTTCATGTCTCTCTGATATTGTGTTAATAATTTTTACATCTTTATTATTCAAAATAAATTATACCTATGTGTGAAAAACTCTTTTATTTAAACACTATAATTTATAACTTAACTATGATAAATATTATAAAAGATGTTCACAAAATATATAAATTAAATCAAATTATATTAAAAACTATATATTATACAAACCCAAAATTAACTATAATGTAATATAAACTAAGTTCTATAAATTAAAAATCAACGTACCTAGTCTATGCAGCCACATAGTTTAAAAATCTATATTAAAGGAAGGTAGTTGCAAATAACCACCTATATGTGTATTGCCATGACCTAATCTAGGTCCCTAACATGCCATGCCACTCGACCTTTCTTATAAAGGGGGCCACATTACTAAGAAACTTAGAATTCAAAATCTTATAATACTTTTAAACTCAATATTAACTCAAAAACATAAACATATTTTAAATATATTATATCATAATGTTAGTTGTTTATAATTTTTCACATAAGTGCTAAGTTATTGTAATGTCCATTAGAAAAAAAAAAAAATTTTAAAATATTTAAAATAATATCATTAAAATATTAAAACAATGTGTGTATTAAAAATCAATTTTTAGTGAAAATTATATCAATAAATTTTAAATAATATACTTACGTATTATTTAATAAGTACTACCCCACTTTAAATTGATATTATATTTTATATAAGAGAAAAATTTAATATTATTAAAATATTAATAAAATTTCGTTAGAAAGAATGAAGAGAAAATAATAGCACTTAAACATAAGTGATTAAATTCATAAAAGGTGAGTCTTGAAATCATAAGATATATGAAATTTTGGTAAATATCACCCCCCAAAAAAATGGAACCATTTCAAATATTAATAAAGTATAGCGAGTGTGACATAAATTTTTGTAAATATTGATAAGATATTTTTATTATACATTTGGTGGAATTTAAGGTTTATATATATTTTAAATATATGTTTTTGATTAAAAATCCTCATTCAAAGTAATGGAATTAATAAGGTATAGAGTTGTTCAATTTTATTTTTTATTTTTAAAAAATAATTTAGCGAATTTATTGATTTATTTTATTTATTTATTTATATTTATTTTATCATGCTCAACTTTTAGGAAGAACTCAAAGATTTCCTTAATATATTGAAATGATTATCATTTACAATTCAATAGTTGCAAAATTATTCAGAGTTGTCTAGATATTAAAGTCCCTCTTTATTTAAGAAATTAGGGAATATAATTTATCATTGTGATCATTGGATTGAGAAATTTGGAGAAAATAAAAGTGGAAAATGTGTTAGAAGTTAGGGACCACGTAAAACTAATATTTATAAGAAAGAGAAGCATTAATAATAGTACAAGGAGACATCGAGAATTTGATTCCCTTATTTGTTGATACTCAGTTTTGTTATTAAAATTATAAGATCTGCATTGCATTGAAGCTCCACTTTTTATTATTATTATTATTATTATTTGAGTTGATGAAGTTTATTTCTAGATTCCCTTACATGAATTTGTGTGTAAACATAGAATATGTTTGAAGATGGAATCTCAACACGATCTGGATTACCTCGAACTTGAACGACGAAATCAAAAACTATCCAGGGAAGTAGAAGAGATTACTTTGCAATTTGAAATTTTGGAAAAGTAATTTACTAACTCCATGAAGAAAAATACTAAGGATAATGATAAGTCTAATAAAAAATTGAGTAAAAAAGGAATTTCCCACCCATTGATAATTCAAATTCTATTGATTAACATTCTTCTAGTTCTGATTCTGAGTCCTCTAATTCTGATAAGGGAGGTAGAAATAATAAGGAAATTAAGAACTTTGCAAAAAAAATCAAACTGCCAGAATATTCAGGTGATGTAGGATCTAGAGGAAAAGCAGAGAGGTGGTTATCTAGTTTATAATGTTATTTTGATTTGCAAAATACTGGTAGTAGAAATAGGACTCAAATAGCATCCTATCAACTGAAAAATGCTCCTTTAAACTGGTGGGAAGACACTATAAAATCATAAAAACTAAGACCTCACAAAATTAAATGGGATCAATTTAAAACTTTGTTTCAAAATAAATACCTTTCATATTATTTCCTACATGAAAGACAAAATGAGTTCTTTGATTTGAAAGAACGTGCACAAAAAGTAAATGAGTATCAACAAATTTTTGATAGATTAAATAGGTTTCTACCTTTAATTTCGGGAAGAGATAGAGTTTTTAGATTCATCAATGGACTTCGAGAGGATTTTAAGGCTACTATTTGGTGCGGTAAACCAACTACAGTAGATGAGGCCAGTCAAATAGCAGAACAATTTGAAAAGAAAAATGAGATTAAGAGAAAATGAAATGAGGATTTTAAGAGAAAGAATAATAATTCATTATATGGGAATAATAGAAAAATAAAATTTTCTGAGACTACACAATGTAGGCATGTTATTTTTGGATATCAACAAAAAAATGGAAACAAAGAGATTGCTAAGAAAATTCCTAATGAGATTAAATGTTGGAATTGTGGAGAAAACCATTATGCAAAGGGGTGTCCACAAACATCGAAAGGGTGGAATAAAAATGATATTAAAAATCAAAAACATTACAGTAATAAAAATCAGCAGAATGGTATTGATCAAAAGAAGGATAAAACTTCAACTATGAAAATTTGTGCTGCAGTCGATACAGGTACAGTACATAATCAAATTTATTTGATATAATTACAAGGTAGAATTAAAGGTCAAAATGTGGTATTCTTAGTTGATTCAGGTAGTAGTCATATTTTTATTTCTCCTAATATTGTTTCTAAATTAAATTTGTTTGTTAGAGAAATAGAGTCTATCGCAGTTGAGATGGCAGATGGAAGGATAATTAGACATACTGGAGCCATGATAGAAGACCTAAAAATTAAATTAGACAATCTTGATTCTTGTGATCATTTTCATTTAATGAAACTAGGACAATATGATGCAATCCTGGGAATGACTTGGTTAGAGAAAAACAATGTTTTGATTAGTTGTGAAAATAAACACGTTGTTATAAAAGATAAAAATAATTCTTTTAAAACTTTACAAGGGAAAAAAAGGCCCATTAAACTTAAAACCATTTCTGCTATGTAATTAAAAAGGAGTCATAGGAAAAATTATAAAAAAAATTGTGCAATGGTCACTCAGGGTGATGATGGAACTAAGTTAGACATAAATATCCAACCTATAGTTCAAGAATTTATGAATGTTTTCCCCAAGGAAATAGAAGAATTACCCCTGAAAAGAATTGTAGAGCATGCCATAGATCTAATTCTCGGGGCTGAACCTGTATCTAAAGGGAATCTACAAGTGACTCTTCGCATACCCGACCTCCCGAGGTCGTGCCGAGACAGCCGGTGGGGATGGAATATAGGTAGTATATAGACAGACTAGTTAGGCAATCTAATGTCTTCGACACGCACTAATGGAATTTGTGAATCTAAGGCAAAGAAGGCCCTTCTAACTTGGACTGGTGTGATAGATCGATCGGCAAGGATGACTGCTCGAAGGCTCCAATCAATATCGAGCTCTGGCGTGATTCGATCTATGGGTTGTGGAATACGTGGGAAATGACCTGGGATAGTTTCGTGTATTTCTCCTGATAGGGTCATATGGTGGATGATGAATATAATCGACTCTATGGACGATTCTCTGGCCTAGTCCAGAATTCTCTTGCTTTGTTAGCTATTACATCCAGTAGGGATAATTGTTCGATGATAATAGGTGGAAGTGGAGTAGACTGGAATACTAGTGTGCGTAGGCCAGTGTCTATATCTAACCCTCTTATAGATTCGTTGGGCTGCGGGATTTGTGGGTCACAACCGTAGACTCGTGGCTGTTGTGGACCAGCTATGGTCATGCGTGGAATCAAGTCCTAATCCCTAGTATCCAATAATCATATGCTTTTTCAGCCTCTATGTTTAGAATCAACAGCTGTGCGATCTTCTCGGAATACCTCACAGGTGTTCTTGCAACTTGGATTCTTAGGCCGGTATCTATGTCTGTGAGGGTGTCTCCTGCATCTGGTTGTGGAACTAAGGGATCACACCCGAATGTTTGTTCTCTTTCAAACCTTTCTACAGTCATGTGGATGTTTTCCTAGGGTAATCTGTAGTTTGGCTGATTTGACCAAAATGTATGTGCTTGGTCGTCTTCTATGTTTAATCCTCTTAACTGAGATCTGACCTGCTGGAAATCTGTTGTTGTTTGGAAGACTTGTATCCTAAGGTTCTGGTCAATGTCAGTTATTGCCGCTATGAGATTGGGCTGAGGCACGATTGGCTCGAAAATGTATTCCCTGGGCTCCCTAGGTCCCGTAATTGTCATGCAAAAGCAGTAATAAAACAAACTATAATAAAGTGAAATCTAAGTATATTCTAGCATATATGACTTCTTTTTTTGTATTTTCTGATGATTTATATGAATCTAAGAGAGCAACTATTTAAAATATTTAGAATTGACAACTAAATTAATAACTTAAAACAAACAAAATAGCCGAGTGTAGCTATTTGTCTGTGCAATTTTGTATATCTATTCTAAACAATGAAATAACTAATCTATTAGCAAGATTCTCGATCCTACCTCAGAAGTGAGGAGTGAATCATAGTTTCTCAGAAACTATCAATCCCCACAGCTTCCCCGGCAATATCGAGAATAGAATTAACTGAAATAAAGTGATTAACTACTTTATTTGATACGATTCTAACTAGAACTTTGAAATTTAAAACCTGGATTCCGCAGAACAGTGGCGAATCCGATGGTGTGTGTGATCTTGTCCCCTCAGTATGATCTCCTCGTTCTTTCATGCTCACGTGGATCCAGAAAAGCGTGTAATGCTAGCATCAACAGGAGTAGGTTTTGGAACAAGGACAACTTAGAATGCAGACCGAATAGAACGCGAGTAGGAGAGGGATAGCGCAAGAGTACAGAGCTTGGCTTATGCAATTCCTAGCGGGATTTACTGCGAATCATGCAACATGAAGCGACTCTAGAACCTGAAACTATCCTATACGAAGAGCAAAACCTGCAACTTTAATGGCTTCCTAAGCTATTCGGTACTCCAATGGATTGGATAAAATAAAGACACTGCTTGCACAAGTTGGATATGTGGCTTACCAACAGCTGAATAAAGCTAACTAAGCATATAATGAATTAAACTATGAACACAAAGATATGATGAACAAACTGAAGCAAAGAATGATCAGAGATAAGCTTCAACTGGATTTGACATGAGGGGCTAACAATGACTAGCACTTGCACAAGATGGGTCTGTGGCTTACTAACAGCTGAACAATACTATCTAAAAGCATGAAAGGAATTATACCACCACTTCTAAGATAGAACTAACAGACTAAACTACTGAAAATGAGAAGCATGAGCAAAGAATGGTGGCCATTTGCTTGAGCACAAGCCATGCATTTATAGGAATTCAATCACCCAAAAACCAAAACCAAATGGAACTCCTAAACAATAAACAAAGGAAAAACACTATTCCAGGGGACCAAAAACATAAATGCATGCTCAAGTCGGCAAAGAAAGCTGGTGAAACGTGATATTTCACGCGAGTTACGTCAAAAGAACGTTCTGGAAAACGTGC
Organism: Taxus chinensis; assembly: GCA_019776745.2. Classification (NCBI taxonomy): domain Eukaryota; kingdom Viridiplantae; phylum Streptophyta; class Pinopsida; order Cupressales; family Taxaceae; genus Taxus; species Taxus chinensis. The sequence goes on along the minus strand of CM034153.1, from coordinate 159,170,652 downwards.
AGGACCACCGCTCTGAGCAAGGCGGCAGTTACAGGACCGCCGCCCTGATCAGGGCGGCGGTTACAAGACCGCCGCCTAGCCAGGGCAGCAGTTTCGTAACTGAAGAGAAAAAAGTCAAGAAGAGAGGAAAAAAGGGGGAAAACAAAGGGCACACGGGGGCTAAGCAGGGTATGCGGGATGTTAACGCATATTCGGAGAGCTTTTCTGGATCCCGAACACCTTGCGAAGAGACCTGTATCATCATTGGGGCATTTATTACACCGTTCCGCAGTACAGTACCTTACAATTTTGGGTACGTACATATTGCCCCCTCGGAGAAGCGTTTTAGCCATGAAGAGGCGTAAAACGGTGGGTCCGAGTATGGCCGTCCCGAAATGGGGAGTTAGAAGTTATACCTTACACGTCCGTGTGTCGAAATGACGCCATCCAAAATTCCCGCTACCTGCAAAATGAAAAGAGAACTCAAGCGCAGATAGACACGATAATTGGAAGATAAACGCTAAAATAACAGGGAAGGAGAACGTACCATTCGTGCGAGGATAGGGACTTACCTCCGTCGGCGCTCCACAAACCTGTGATAAGCCATTCAAAACCAATCAGCATGCTATATATATGAAAGTGGGCCCATTTTCCTATTCATTTGTGCGAATTGATTTGATTGTTTTTGAGCTCTGGGACCCACGGTGACGGTTTCTTGCACGAATAGAGTCAAAACGTCCGGAGCGAGATAGCGATCATGCCCCCACGTGCGGAATGCCACCCCGCAAGGTCACAGGTTGGTTTTCTTCAATTTTGCATTTTTCCCCCTTCAAATTTGAAATGGCAAATTCTTTGCAATGGGGGGGTTATTTTTGAAAATGCTAGGTTCAAAAGGTCCACCTAGGGGGGGCACCTACTGGGTAGGCTCCATTTTTAGGTTAAATGGTCAATTTTACATGTTTTTGGGTCTTTTGGGGTTAAAAACCCGCGCGGGTTTTCGGACCGCGACCGCCGCCCTGGCCAGGGCGGCAGTTACACGACCGCCGCCCTGCTCAGGGCGGCGGTTACGCGACCGCCGCCTTAAAGGCGGCGGTTACAAAACCACCTCCCTGCTCAGGGCGGCGGTTTTGAATAGAATGCAAAAGAGCTTATTTTGGAGACTATGCTTGTTCATTTTTGCACTTCTATATGTTTTTATGACTCTCTCGGCATTGTTCAGATACTAACTTACTCTGTTTTGTGTGTTTTTGGGTGTATGCAGGCGAGGGAGGAATACATCAGATGGAGCCGAGAGAGAGAGTGTGACTGGCTGCCCGGGGTACTGGATGCCCTCTCACCAGATGAGGAGGACACATTACAGAGGGCCGGTATACTGCGTATATCGCGTGTGCCTCATGTCGCACCATCTAGTCACATCCTTTGTGACTTGTTTTCATATTGGGATGCAGATCGGAACACTTTCCGACTGCCAGGGGTCCGCGGTGAGTGGACCATCACTTTGGAGGATGTTTACCGCATCCTGGGGGTCCCGATTATCGGGAGGAGACTCATACTGGAGACGGCAGGGTCCCGAGCACAGATTGCACAGTGGGCAGGCTACATGGGAGATGCAGCTATCTCCACGGGGCCGAAGAAGGGAGTGAGAGTTCGATCCATTCCTTCTTTTCCCATCCCCGTATTTCGACAGGCTATCATGGGGATCCTTGCCTCGAGGCTGATCGGGGACAAGGGAGGGGATACTTTACTATACTGCTGGGCCCCCATCATTGCACAGATAGAGGGGCATGGCCGGATATACGCCTGGGGCGCAGATATTCTGGGGACCACCTACCATGATTTATACAGGGTGGTCTGTCTATAGGGACAGTCTTTGAGCCACCCTACTCTAGTCATGAGTTGGGTGTATGAGCGCTTTATTCCTTATGGTAGGGGTGTAGAGGTGGCAGATCCCGGGGCTGTGAGGGCAGCCAGATGGTCAGATATGTCGGTGCTTAGAGCACCTCACCAGCCAGTTGCTTCCCTCACTACAGCAGACATGGAGGCCACACCATACCAGCTTATGGCCGGTATATGGGGAGAGGAGACTCTCACATTGATCTCCTGCTCCACTACAGGGCAGCTCATCGACCGTGTGGGACGGGTAGAGGTACATCCTTTCGGCAGGGTTCCTCAGCAGTTTGGCCTCCCATATATGGGCATACTTCCTCCAGTGGCACCAGTTTATAGATCAGTCCGCGAGGCTAGAGGGGGGCCTAGAGGCCGTGGTTGGACAGTGGTCACTCCTGGTATTCCTATTGCAGCCAGGGGGATAGTTCGGGCCAGAGGGAGAGCTGGTGCACCTCAGGCACCTTTACTTCGGATTGCTGCGGGTCCTGCTCATAGCAGCGATGACCCCATAGATATTGACTCCGATTATGAGGAGTCTACAGAGGGAGGGTCGGAGGAGCAGATGGATAATAGTGACCCTGAGTGGCATGATACTCAGGACATCATGCAGGCAGAGAGGGACGAGCAGAGTGCAGAGAGAGAGACTCTAGTTTCTGAGGAGCCACTCTCCCAGGGCCATGGTGGAGAGGATGAGTCTGTTGCGGGGCGTCATGTTGCTCCGACTATAGGAGCAGCCCCTCTGTCGGCAGCGGCATCTACAGCGGGTGCTGGCCCTAGCGACCCATCTTGGAGGCCCGGTGATCCGAGTAAGTTATCCTTTCTTCCTTTCAGTGTTCGTTTGATTTAGGATTTGTTTTTAATTGCTATCTCTCCTTGTGTTTTGATATTGTATCTTTTAGCCTCTTGCCTAGTTTCTAATTCATTTTTCTTCTTTGTTTTGCAGAGACTGTTGACGAGTGGCGGGATCTAATCCGCAGGGTATGCACTGATTCTCTGATGATCCCTATGGATAAGACCCGTGCGGAGCTATCTGTAGACACCGGGGAGCCTTCAGCAGCCGGTAGGCATACCGACGTCTTCGCTCCCATTTGGCATGTGGCCAAGATGGTGTCGACCCTACGTACAGAGTTGGCGGGCTATAGGACAGCCGAGCGCCTTATGAGGAGCCACTCTCGTGGTGAGACCGCGGCTGCTCCTCGGGACCCTGAGCCCTCCGTGCATTCAGAGCGCCGGCATAGCCGGAGCCCTAGGCGAGGGCGCACACCTTCGGAGGGGTCGCGTAGGGGTTGAGAGGCCACTTGGCTCCTATGTATTTTGTATATAGATTCTTTTGTATATCACGGGCTCTTTGAGCATTTTGACCATGCCTAGTGCATGATGGCATTGTACATAAACATTGATCATTTATATATATATATATATGCATTTGTTCTCGGATCAAAAGCTTGTTACTCATGTTTTCCTTTCTATTTCCATTTTCCTTGTATATACTACGATGTATGTTTTATATGCTTTCTAGAATGTATGCAATGGTGAAAAATGATGAAAATGCTTTACTTTACTTTTCTTTTGTGTTTCATGATGCTGATACATGATAATGTAGATATATTGTGATTTTGAATCTTAGCTTCTGTGAGCAATTTGGATACCTCATGTTTGTTTTGGCAAAGTGATGAAAGTAACTAATATGATGAACAGATAAACTTGCCCCACTCCTAACTCCACGCAACCGGTAAGATGCGAGGGCTCATCACCAAGAGCCAAGAAGGGCGCAAGTTATGAAATGTGATGAAATGATAGTGATGAAAGATAGACAAAGCTTTTGGCGGAACCAAATTGAAAGCTACAAGCTGACTCCACCCGGGTGACTTCATAGTTTCGGATGCAACTTGCCTTGCGGTTTATCCAGACTTAGACCCGTAGATGGCCACATGGCAGACAAAATCTGGGTTTTTAGGATTTTTGACTCTTTTAGAATTTTGAACATCCGTTTCATTTGTTTTGACTCAAAGTTTGAAAGTTTGAATTTCTCGCGTATGACCTTTTAACGTTTGCCTTGTCAAGAGGACCCCCTACACTTTGCCCCATGCTACTAGTAAGAAGCATGGGTTTATCACCGTGGGCAAAGCGTAGGCGAGTAAGGGCATTTCCATCCTTTCCCAACCCTACGTCACTAGTAAGAGACGCAAGCTCATCACTGAAGGTTGGTGGGGCAAGGAAATGTGTAAAATTAAAATTTTCTGTTTGATCAACTTTTGACTTGTCTTATTTGAGTAAAATGTCAGTATATGCCTTATTTCCAAAGAGATGTATATATGGGATAGATGTGACACCATGAAGCTTCTAGAACAGACCATAGGCAATGACACTTATTCTAAGAAGAAATCAAGGCGAGAAAAGACTTGCAGATCTTGGTATGGTTACCGTTAAGACTTTGTCATGTCTATTTTATTTGATAAAAGATTCTGAAGTGATTGGTGATATTGTGAAAATGGAGAGATATGATTAAAGAGTTTATGCCAACAACATCATGAGTTTGTAATGAATTTCCTTGAGAATAGATTCCTTGATCACGATTTGTGTAAGAAACGAATGGACAAAATGATCTTAATCTATATGAAAATGCAATGTAGATAGTTATATAAGTAGCGTTAGCTGCTTATGCGTAGAAACGTTTGAGGTGGAGGGAATTGACTGTTTCACCAAACTCCTCACCTTCTAGCATGCATAAGAGGTATGCACCATTTCCGTAGTCTTTCATGACTCGGTATGGGCCCAACCATTTGGGCCGGAATTTCCTTCCCTCGCCGGTCTTCTTGTCGATCCGGCTGTCCAACCTTAGAACTAGATCACCTTCGTATATGTCACACTCATAGATCTTCTTGTTGTACTGCCGGCACATCCGGTCAACGTAGACTCTATGTCACTGTTCACCATCTAACCTAGTTTCATCTAAGCTTTCTAGTTGGGAAAGACGTGCTTCTCTGTAAGCGTCTTCATCCAGAATCCCTTGTAGTGAAATGCGGAGACTGGGTATTTCAACCTCAAGTGGGAGAACTGCTTCTGCCCCAAATACCAGCGAGAAAGGAGTCGCTCCCATTGGTGTTCTTATTGAGGTTCGGTGGGCCCACAAGGCCGGATATAACTTTAAATGCCAATCTCGTTTGTTTTCTTTTACTGTTTTGAGGAGAATGGCTTTCAGTGTTTTGTTTGTTGCTTCAGCCTGCCCATTGGCTTGGGGATAATACAAGGAAGCCGTATGATGGCTTATTTTAAATTTGTTGCATAGTTCACGAACTTCTTCATTCTTGAAAGAAGTTCCATTATCTGAGATAATGATTTGCGGGATACCGTACCTACAAATGATTTATTTCAAAATGAACTTGGCGATTACAGAACTAGGTACAGTGGTAAGAGGCATGGCCTCTACCCATTTGGTGAAATATTCAGTGGCCATGATTATAAAATTATGTCCGTCTATGGATGAGGGAGAGAACTTCCCTATCAAGTCTAGGCCCCATGTAGAAAAGGGCCACAGAGTAGCGATTGGTTGCAAAGCTTGTGCCGGCATGTGAATCTCATGGGAGAATTCTTGGCACTTATGACACCTGCGTACAAAATCTATTGCGTCATGTTCTATGGTGGGCCAAAAATATCCCATTCGATGTATTCTTCGAGCAGTGGCGTGGCCGCCGAATTGGCCTCCACATACTCCGCTGTGAGATTCATAGAGAATATTCTTGGATTATTTTGTGTCGACACACCTTAAGAGCATTCCATTGAATGCCTTTCGATAGAGAACTTGCTCTATAATAACGTACTTAGCTACGATAATGCGTAACCGCCTTCTTTGTTGTGGTGTAGCTCCTTCCGGGTAGGTATGGTCCATGATATAGTTAATGATATCAGTGTACCAAGGGCACTCAGAGATGGCAGGTCGGGTTTCAATGTAGTATACGCATTCATCTGGAAAATCCAAATCTACTAGATCGCCTCCATCTAATGGATTATCATCTAACCAATCCGCAATGATTTGTCCCTTAACTGACTTTTGGTTTACAAAAGTTAATTCAAATTCTCCCATTAAGGTTATAAAACGTCCAGCCTTTTTAGACAAAGACCCTTGTGTGAGAAAAGTTCGGAAGTGGTTGGTTTTCACCATGACCCTCATTTCTTGATTTAGCATATAGTGTCTTAGGCATTTGGTTGCGAAGACTATGGCGAGACATTCTCACTCTGCTTGTGTATAGCGTGTTTCATAGTCGAGCAGTGTCCGGCTAATGAAATAAATCGTGCGTTCTCTTTTGTTATCGTCTTCTTGGGCCAACATGGAAGCTAACGAAACATTGGTAGCTCGTGAGTATAAGATCAATGGGTGGTCTATCTTAGGTGGCATTAGCGTAGGTGGTGATAGCAAGAAACGCTTAACTGCGTTAAAAGCTTCATCACAATCTTTGGTCCAACTAATGCTATAGTCTTTCTTGAGTAGATTGTTAATTGGATGAATAGCAAAGCTCAAGTCTGGGATAAATCTTCGGATTGCACCCAGCTTTCTGAGAAATGCCCTAATTCCAGATTCGTCCGAAGGTGGAATCATTTTGAGAACAGCCCGAATTTTGGTTGGGTCAACATCTATTCCCTGTGATGATATGATATAACCTAGGAGCTTCCCTCCCGTTACACCAAAGACACATAACTTGGCGATTATAGAACCAGGTACAGTGGTAAGAGGCATGGCCTCTACCCATTTGGTGAAATATTTAGTGGCCGTGATTATAAAATTATGGCCGTCTATGGATGAGGGAGAGAACTTCCCTATCAAGTCCAGGCCCCATGTAGAAAAGGGCCATGGAGTAGCGATTGGTTGCAAAGCTTGTGCCGGCATGTGAATCTCATGGGAGAATTCTTGGCACTTATGACACCTGCGTACAAACTCTATTGCATCATGTTCTAGGGTGGGCCAAAAATAGCCCATTCGATGTATTCTTCGAGCAGTGGCGTGGCCACCAAAGTGGCCTCCACATACTCCGCTGTGAGATTCATAGAGAATCTTCTTGGATTCTTCTGTGTCGACACACCTTAAGAGCATTCCATCGAATGCCTTTCGATAGAGAACTTGCTCTATAATAATGTACTTAGCTATGATAATGTGTAACCACCTTCTTTGTTGCGGTGTAGCTCCTTCTGGGTAGGTATGGTCCATGATATAGTTAATGATATCAGTGTACCAAGGGCACTCAGAGATGGTAGGTCGGGTTTCGACGTAGTATACGCATTCATCTGGAAAATCCAAATCTACTAGATCACCTCCATCTAATCGATTATCAGCTAACCAATCAGCAATGATTTGTCCCTTAACTAAATTTTGGTTTACAAAAGTTAATTCGAATTCTCCCATTAAGGTTATAAAACGTCCAGCCTTTTTAGACAAAGACCCTTGTGTGAGAAAAGTTCGTAAGTGGTCGGTTTTCACCATGACCCTCGTTTCTTGAATTAGCATATAGTGTCTTAGGCATTTGGTTGCGAAGACTATGGTAAGACATTCTCACTCTACTTGTGTATAGTGTGTTTCATAGTCGATCAGTGTCTAGCTAATGAAATAAATCGCGCGTTCTCTTTTGTTATCGTCATCTTGGGCCAACATGCAAGCTAACGAAACATTGGTAGCTCGTGAGTATAAGATCAACGGGTGGTCTAGCATAGGTGGTGATAGCAAGAAACGCTTAACTACGTTAAAAGCTTCATCGCAATCTTTGGTCCAACTAATGCTATAGTCTTTCTTGAGTAGATTGTTAATTGGATGAATAGCGAAGCTCAAGTCTGGGATAAATCTTCAGATTGCACCCAGCTTTCTGAGAAATGACCTGATTCCAGATTCGTCAGAAGGTGGAATCATTTTGAGAACAACCCGAATTTTGGTTGGGTCAACATCTATTCCTCGTGATGATATGATATAACCTAGGAGCTTCCCTCCCGTTACACCAAAGACGCATTTCTCTGGGTTTAGCGTGACTCCGTATTCTATTAGACGTGAAAGAATGATGCGGAGTACTTCAGGATGGTCACAACGCTTCTTGGCCTTGGACAATAAGTCATCTACGTAAGATTCCACGATTTTATGAATTAAATCATGAAATATATAAGTCATAGCCCGCAGGTACGTGGCACCAGCGTTTTTGAGACCGAAATGCATGACAGCATAACAATAAGTTCCCCAAGGAGTTATAAACGTATTCTTAGCTTGATCTTGCTCGGATATTCTGATTTGGTTGTATCCCGAGAATCCATCCATAAGAGACAAAAGTTTGAATCCAGCTGTTGCATCAATAATTACATCTATGGATGGCAATAGGAAGTCATCCTTAGGACATGCTTTGTTAATGTCTCGGAAATCTATGTAGATGCGTATCTTTCCATTCTTCTTGAGAACGGGAACGATGTTAGATACGCATTGGGAGTAGTCAACTGGCTTGATGAATCCTACCTGAAGGAGTTTTATTACCTCCTCTTTTACCATGAGAGCTACTTTGGGTTTCATAGGTCTTGATTTTTGCTTAATTGGCTTTGCATCTGATTTAGTGACGAGGTTGTGTACCGTAATGTGGGGTGCAAATCCTGTCATTTCTTTATAATTAAATGCAAATGCCTTCTGATGCTCTTTGAGGATCCAAGTGTGTATCTCTACCTCTTCTGGTGTTAACGAAGATCCTAGTTTTAAGATTTTCGGTTCATCTTCCGTTCCGATGTTGACATCGATCATTTCTTCGATCAAAGAGGTGTTACCCTCTTCGAACTCAGGTGGTGCTGGAGGTAAATCCAGATCATCCCTATTTTCTACTGCGTATATGCTAGTTTCCATTTGTGAGGGAAAACTCATCATCGGATTTCCGAAATAGGAAGACGAATGTGGGATTAAGGACAAATCTAGCATAGGATAGGAAAGATGCAATGCCGCATAGGCGTTTAAGTATTGCAAAGTGGTTATATCATTATCAATATGGTTTGGGGTGGTAGATTCACTTTCGCTTGAAAGGGGATTTGTCATTGTTTTTATCAATGGTTCGTCACGAATGGACACGGTGAAGTGAGTATCTTTTAACTCATTGTTTGGAGTAAAACGTGATGCTGAAGTTGCTATTGAGTCTGCGAGAAGATTTTCCTCTCGGGGAATTGCTTCGATAGATATGAAGTTGAATGCCTTGCTTGAATCTAATACGGCATTTTTGTAAAGCTGTAAATGTTCGGCTTTAGTTTCATATACCGCAGAGACTTGGTTTGCCACTAATTGTGAGTCTCCCAAGACTCTGATATTATCAACACCGATTCTTTTGGCTAAAGTGAGACCAAGGAGGAGGGCTTCGTACTCAGCGCTATTGTTTGTGCATTCGAAATTTAATTTAAAGGCAAAAGGCAGGACTTTTTCCTCTGGTGAAGTAAGAATTATACCTTCCCCTACTCCGTAACGGCACCTAGCCCCATCAAAATGGAGAGTCCAATACTTAGCCGGGAATATAGAGGTTGGGGGGTCCATTGCATTTGCGCATTCTACTTCGACCATGCAGAGGTCTTCTGCTTGAAGAGAGCCAACCCCCAGGGAATATCCTATGCCTACTGAATCAAATGGTAAGAACATTGGTAAATCTTGTTCTATTAATTCAATGATTTTTGCAGTAGTCCCTAATGATACAGTTTCTTTAGCTTTATCATCAGGGGTTGGGGTTGTTTTGGCTATGCTGATGGTTTCAAGATCTGTTGTAGGTACCAACTTTTCCTTTGGCTTTGAGTTAGTTGGTTTGTTGGAAGTTCAAATTCTGAGTGTACACCTGGTCTTTTCTTTAAATCAGCTAGGTGCACATCAAATGGCTTTGGATCACCTTTGGCTACAAAAACCTTTCCTAGATGCAAGAATCTTACTTCTTGAAATAATGTAGAAGGGATTGCCTTCATGCGGTGTATCCATGGTTGGCCGAGGATCATATTATAGTTAGTTTCCCGATCTATAATATAAAACTCAGTCAGGATTGTTTTGGGTCCTAAGGTGACCGGTAATATTATGGTTCCTATTGAAGTGGCTTTAAGGCTATCATAGCCTCTTAATGTATTTTGAGTGGTGGAACAGTTTGTTTCACCATATCCTAACTTTTGGAGGAAAGAGAAGGGGACTATGTTAACCGCAGCCCCATCGTCAACCATTGCCCGTTTTACGTAATTATTATAAACCCATACTTGTAGGTGTAAGGCTGGATCGCCTCGGCGAGCGATCTCAGCATCTGTAGGCATTTTACTTATTTCGAATATGAATTCAACATCTCTATCTGCCTGTCCCGGAGGATGAACATCAAAGTCTATATGATTTGCCTGTGTTTTAGGTGGTGGAGTGATATTAATTAAATGACCTAAACCTAATGCCTCCAAAAGAGCAGCCCTGTGGGCAGGAGAGTTCTTTAGTAAGTCAAGAAATGAAATATGCGAGAAGGTTTTTGTTAGAGCATTAATTAAATCATAAGCACCCACAGGTTTTGTTATGTTTTGTTGGATGTTATCTGTTTCAGGTAGTCGATTTGGACTTGGTTGGGAGAAATACTATCGTGTCCTTGTTACAGCTTCAATGGGTAATTCCGAGTCTAACTCTACCAATCCAACTACCTTAGGTCGTGGTTGACTCCCTAGATGCGGTGCAACTAATGGATTTAGCGAAGTCAAGGCCTCATGATTGTTGTTTCCTGTCATTGCACCCTTGTTTGTTCCAGTTGGTTTCAACCTATTACTATCATGATTTGGAAGTGGATCGTTAAAGATCTTCAGGGGTGCGTTTTGAGGGGAAACTGCTCCGGCGAGCGTATTGGGTGGTGATGATACAGGATCTTCCAAAAACAAATCTGTGAAGAACTGTCTTTGTTCTTCTGGTAGACGTTGCATGAACTTGTTGTAGTCACGACACGTTCTATTGTCATGACCCCGAATTTTATGAAAACCACAATAAGAATTGGAATTGTAATTCCTGTTTTGTTGGTTTGGTATGTATTGTGGCCTAAAATTTTGATCAAACTGTTGCCTATTAGGATTAAAATTCTGCATTTGTTGTTTCTGGTTTGAATTTTTGTCCTGATACTTAGTTGAATTTTGGCTTAGCCCCTGTATGGGATTTCACCGTTGGTGTTGTTGTTGTTGTTGTTGTGGATGGTTAAAATCCACTGCATTGATTGTCGGGGTAAAGTTATTATTTCTTTGGTTGTTTGTTTATGATGGAGTATTGACTATATTTACCTTTTTGGGCTGGTCGGTTACTCCGTCTGTTGTTACACCCCAATTTTTGTTAAGGATTTTAGGTCCTTGATTGACATTTGTGGGGTAAGTCGCAGTATTCTAGTTAGAGGTAATCAACCTCCCGTTTGCTCCATATGTCTTACGACCACTATCTATTTCCGCCTGATCTATTCGCAGAGCGCTCTCGAGTACTTCGTCATAAGTTCTTAGTGGGAACTTCTGGACTTCTTCCTTCACTTCTCTACTAAGAGAATGAAGGAATAAATCGCATAGTTCCATCTGATCCATATTTGGAGCGCTTGCCGAGGAATAAAGGACTTTACGCCACCTTTGGATGAAATGGGCGACAGATTCGTTATGTTCTTGTTTGATGTGTAAGAACTCCCTGATTCCTATTCTTAATAGTTTTTTCATGTCGAAGGCTTTGATGAACTCAGAAAAAAGTTCTTTGAATGAATGTATGGAAGCCTTAGGTATTCTATATTACCAATCGAGAGCAATGCGTTCCAGCGTTTTGGGGAATATTTTAGCAACAACCCCATCCCATGGGAGTAATTCCCGAATGGCTGTAGCGTAAGCTTTGATATGCGCATTCGGATCTCCCTCACCCTTGTATTTGGGCAAATCGGGAAGAGGCCTTGGAAGCATGACACTTCATATGGTGAAATCTAAGGGATCTTTCAAATATTCTGAATAAGTTCCTATCGCATATGTTTCAACCATTGACGGTGTCTGTTGAGGGGGCGGTGGCAGAACAAGTTGTTGATATGGCGTAACGTACGCGTTGGTAGGGGCATAAGGCAACCCCTGCATTTGAGTAAACATGCTGGGGGATGAGTACATATCCCCTTGTGGTGATTTTGAATACATGTTTAAGTATGAAGGGGTACTATCCAGAAATGGATTGTTTTGTACTAGACCAGGAGGAACGGTGCTAGAGTTGGTGGGTCTAGTTGGTATTTGTTGCGAATACTGAGGAGTCATGCCCAATGTGCCTACTCTTGTGAGGAGATCTACTTGGCTGGGATTGTGCGGAGGATTGGAACTCCCTGTTTGTATGAAATTTGAATTTTTACTTGCTTGAGCAAGCTCTAACCCTCTAACCTTTTCTATTAGAGTTGAAATGACCTAATTTGGTGAGGTCATGATATTCTTCCTTGGTGGCGTTTGTTGTAGACTATGGTTTTGTAGAGGTATGTGATATCCTGCTATGAACTGATCGTTATCCTGCCAAACATCCCCTCCCTGAGAGTATTTTCTATATGTGATGGCATAGAGGTATTTTCTTGAGGAGAGAACTCATGTTGTAATTGTAAACCTCCTACAGGTGGGTACATGCCTTGAGAGTGTTGTTCATTTCAGGAATAACGCGTTGAGTACTCGTCATCTAGAACTAAGCATGGGTTTGATTGTCTACTAATATGTGGTCTAAGTAGTACCTGAGGAGATGAAACAGATTCTCCAGTGAACGTCATATTATTTGAGCCTGAAGGCTCTGTTTGTGTTTGAGCGAGTTGTTCCAATCCCTCTGCTTGGAAGGACGAGCTATATCTAGTCCTTGGAGTTTGCGTTGACAACTGGCTAGTTGAATAGTTATCGCCCCACATTGAGAGTGAGGGTGATGACTGTTTATTCTATTGGGCATAGTATGCCTCAAGACCCAGGAGGGGTCTGCTGTATGCATCGAATCCCGACATATTCGGGGGGTATATGAATACCTGTAGAATAATGGGAAGAAGCGAAGATGATTTATGAAAGCTTAATGAAGCAATTATAAGAAGGCGTACTAAAGTGAAAGTGTAATACTATGACTCCAGACAAGAAAGTAGGCAGTCTACGTCAGTTTTACTAATCTTGTTTGGTTCACGTCGGGTTCACCAATTTTGTACGCCGGAAAAGAAACAAGCGAGCGTGGGAATCTACAAGTGACTCTTCCGCGTACCCGACCTCCCGAGGTCGTGCCGAGACATCCGGTGGGGATGGAATATGGGTGGTATATGGATAGACTAGTTAGGCAATCTAATGTCTTCGACGCGCACTAATGGAATCTACGAATCTAAGGCAAAGAAGGCCCTTCTAACTTCGACTGGTGTGATCAGATCGATCGGCAAGGATGACTGCTCGAAGGATCCAATCAATATCGAGCTCTGGCGTGATTCGATCTATGGGTTGTGGAATACGTGGGAAATGACCTGGGATAGTTTCGTCTATTTCTCCAGATAGGGTCATATGGTTGATGATGAATATAATCGACTCTATGGACGATTCTCTGGCCTAGTCTAGAATTCTCTTGCTTTGTTAGCTGTTATGTCTAGCAAGGATAGTTGTTCAATGATAATAGGTGGAAGTGGAGTAGACTGAAATACTAGTGTGCCTAGTCCAGTGTCTATATCTAACCCTCTTATGGATTCGTTAGGCTGTGGGATTTGTGGGTCATAACTGCAGACTCGTGGTTGTTGTGGACCAGCTATGGTCATGCGTGGAATCAAGTCCTGATCCACAGTATCCAATAATCATACGCTTTTTCAACCTCTATGTTTAGAATCAATAGCTGTGTGATCTTCTCGGAATACCTCATAGGTGTTCTTGCAACTTGGATTCTTAGGCCGGTATCTATGTCTATGAGGGTGTCTCCTGTTTCTGGCTATGGAACCAAAGGATCACACCCAAATGTTTATTCTCTTTCAAACCTTTCTACAGTCATGTGGATGTTTTCCTAGGGTAATCTGTAGTTTGGCTGATTTGACCAAAATTTATGTGCTTGGTCGTCTTCTATGTTTAATCCTCTTAACTGAGATCTAACCTGCTGGAGATCTGTTGTTGTTTGGAAGACTTGTATCCTAAGGTTCTGGTTTATGTTAGTTATTGCCACTATGAGATTGGGCTGAGGCACGATTGGCTCGAAAATGTATTCCCTGGGCTCCCTAGGTCCCGTAATTGTCATGCAAAAGTAGTAATACAACAAACTATAATAAAGTGAAATCTAAGCATACTTCTAACATATATGACTTATTTTTTTGTATTTTCTGATGATTTATATGAATTTAAGAGAGCAACTATTTAAAATATTTAGAATTGACAACTAAATTAATAACTTAAAACAAACAAAATAGCCGAGTGTAGCTATTTGTCTGTGTAATTTTGTATATCTATTCTAAACAATGAAATAACTAATCTATTAGCAAGATTCTCGATCCTACCTCAAAAGTGAGGAGTGAATCATAGTTTCTCAGAAACTATCAATCCCCATAGCTTCCCCGGCAATATCAAGAATGGAATTAAATGAAATAAAGCGATTAACTACTTTATTTGATATGATTCTAACTAGAACTTTGAAAACTAGAACTTGGATTCCGCAGAACAGTGGCGAATCCGATGGTGTGTGTGATCTTATCCCCTCAGTATGATCTCTTCGTTCTTTATGCTCGCGTAGATCCATAAAAGCATGTAATGCTTGCATCAACAGGAATAGGTGTTGGAACAAGGACAACCTTCAAAATGTAGACAGAATAGAACGCGGATAGGAGAGGGATAGCGCAAGATTACAGAGCTTGGCTTATGCAATTCCTAGCGGGATCTACTGCGAATCGTGCAACAAAATGCATCCAGAACCTGAAACTATCTTGTATGAAGAGAAAAACCTGCAACTTTAATGACTTCCTAAGCTATTCTACTCCAATGGTTTGGATAAAACAACAACACTGTTTGCACAAGTTGGATATGTGGCTTACCAACAGCTAGTCAATGCAAACTAAGCATGTAATGAACTAAACGATGGGATCAAAGCAAACTAACATACTGAAGTGAGGAATGATGAGAGATAAATTCAGGGGCAGACCATGAGGGGCTGAAGCAATGATAGCGCTTGCACAAGATGAGTATGTGGCTTACTAGCTGCAATACAACGCTAACCAAGCATGAAATGAACTATACCAACCACTCTAAGAAAACTAACAGACTAAACTACTGAAAATGAGAAGGTTGGAGAAAAGAATGGTGGCCATTTGCTTGAGCACAAGCCATGCATTTAGAGGAATTCAATCACCCAAAGATCAAAACCAAACTGAACTCTTAAACAATAAAAAAAGGAAAAACACTATTCCAGGGGACCAAAAACGTAAATGCATGCCCAAGTCGGAAAAGAAAGTTGG
This sequence comes from Taxus chinensis, assembly GCA_019776745.2. NCBI lineage: Eukaryota > Viridiplantae > Streptophyta > Pinopsida > Cupressales > Taxaceae > Taxus > Taxus chinensis. The sequence goes on along the minus strand of CM034153.1, from coordinate 159,155,368 downwards.
TGAAACGTGATATTTCATGCGAGTTACGTCAAAACAATGTTCTGGAAAATGCATAAAGGACCGCCGCCCTTTCCAGGGTGGCGGTTTCGTTACTTAAGAGAAAAGAGGCAAGAAAAGAGGAAAAAAGGGGAAAACAAAGCACACGGGGGCTAAGCGGGGTATGTGGGATGTTAATGCATATTAGGAGAGCTTTTATGGATCGCGAACACCTTGTGAAGAGACCTGTATCATCATTGGGGCATTTATTATACCGTTCCGCTGTACCGTACCTTACAATTTTGGGTACGTATAGTTACCTAATGCTCCTACAACTTTTATGAATTTTATGCATGATGTGTTTACAACTTTCTTAGATGTGTTTGTGATTATGTTTCTAGAATATTTTGATATACTCAAAAAGTGAAAAATAACATGAACACCATGTTAGGTTAGTTTTAGAAACTTTATGAAAATATCAGCTTTATGGGAAGGTGAGAAAATGTGAATTCTTTAAAACTTAATTTTCTTATCTAGGACATAATTTCTCAAAAGGGAATTGCACCAGACCCATATAAAGTAAAATTTGTCCAAGAGTGGGTAGTACCAAAAGATGTACATGAAATAAGAAGTTTTCTTGGTTTGTTTGGTTTTTATCGTAGATTCATTAAGAATTATTCTAAGATAGCTTCCCCATTAACTGATTTAACAAAAAAGGATAAACCTTATCAATGGACTAGAGAATGTGATCAAGATTTTAGTAGATTAAAGGAATCATTGATAACTGCTCCTATTTTATGTATTCCAGATTTTTCTAAACCATTTTCTGTAGTTACTGATGCATGTGGTTCTGGTATTGGTGGTGTATTAATGCAAGAAAATACAGTTGTAATTTATGAAACTAGGAAATTACTTCCTGCCGAAAAAAATAAATCCGATACATGATTTAGAATTGTTAGAGATTGTACATACTTTGAAAATTTGGAGACACTATTTGTTAGGGGACAAATTTACTATAAAAACTGATCATAGAAGTTTACAACATATCTTTACTAAACCTTTAATGAATATGAGACAACGTCGATGGGTCAAATTGCTTACCGAGTATGATTTTGAAATTCAATATGTTCCTGGAAAAGACAATTTAGTAGCGGATGCATTAAGTAGGAAAAGAGTTTTTGTTAATGCTTTAGCTTTAGAAAGAAGTAATTTTGAAAAATCTATTAAAATTAAGCTATCTACTGATGTATATTTCAAATAACTTTATGAAGGCTTGAAAAATGAAACTAGTAATGTGCATTTAAATGATAGACTTACTTCTTATCTAATTAGGTCTAACAGATTATTGTATTATAAGAATAGAATGTGTATACCAAACCTTCCTGGACTTAAAAATCAAATCCTTAGAGATTCTCATGATATCCCTATTGCTGGTCATCCTGAATTTCAGAAAACTTATTTTTCTGTAAAAAAGAAATTACTTTTGGCCTAAAATGAAACAAGATATTAGAACTTATGTGGAACAATGTTTAACTTGTCAAAAATTAAAATCAAAGCAATGTAGTAAACCGGGTAAGTTGCAACCTCTTAGAATTCCTAAATGGAAATGGGAATCTGTGAGTATGGATTTCATCGCTGGGCTACCTCGTACTAGAAATGGTCATGATAGTGTTTTTGTTATGGTTGATAGATTAACTAAAATGGCTCATTTCCTTCCAACTAAAATTAAAAATTCTACATCTGATGTAGCTCATTTATTTATCGTTTGCATGGTCTTCCAAAAGATTTAGTAATAGATAGAGACCCAAGATTTACTTCTTCCTTTTGGAAATCATTATTCAATGAGTTAGGTACAAGTATGAGTTTTAGAATGGCATATCATCCTGAAACTGATGGAAAAAATGAAAGAGTAAATCAAATTTTAGAAGATATGTTAAGGATGTATGCTAGTGATAAACCTAAAAATTGGGAAAAATATATATATTTGATTGAATTTTCATATAATAAGGGATACCATAGCACTATAAAAATGTCACCTTTTGAAGCTGTATATGGTAGGAATTGTAACACACCTATTTCCTGGTCTGATCCTATCCAAAGAACTTGGTATGATAATGATAATAAAAAGGAGATGGAAGAAATTATAATTAAGGCAAGATAGAACACGAAAGCTGTACAAGATAGGTATAAGAGTTGGGCTGATTCTAAACGGTCTTATAGGGAATTTGAAATTGGTGATCAAGTTTTCCTTAGAGTTAAACCTAAGCGTAGTTCAATTAAACTTGGTAAATATGCTAAATTAGCTCCTCGTTTTTGTGGTCCTTTTGATGTATTAGAAAGAGTGGGTGAACTTGCTTACAAACTAGCTCTTCCTCCTGAATTATATAGGATACATGATGTTTTTCATGTTAGTTTATTAAAAAAATATGTTTATAATTCTACTCATGTTATTGATTGGAAAAATATATCTATAGAACATAATTGTGAATTTAAAATAGAACCTGAATTAATATTAGAAAAAAGAACAAGAAAGTTAAGGAATAGAGAAATAAATGAAGTAAAAATCACATGGACTTTTTGTGATGTGGATAGTGCAACATGGGAAAAAGAAGAATATATTCATGAACAATATCCATATTTATTTTGACTAATGAACTTTGTGGTTCATTTATTTTTCAGAGAAAGATAAAGCTACTGAGGTCAGAAGCAGATTTAGAAGGGGAGAAATGTTACGTGACAAAATTTCCCAAAAGGAAATGAAAAGAAAATAATTAGTCTAAAGTTATTTTCAAAGGTTGACTTGTAAAGTAGAAGAAATATATATTAAAGACCCATTTTAAATAGACTAGGGAGTCATGTACATGGAATTCCCTTTATAAAATGGGGAGGAATAAATATTTAAATGATTTCTCAAACTCCTTATAAAAAGGAGGGATTAAAATTTACAATTGTGGACCCGTTAGGGGTAAATGTAATTATTTGTAAAAGAACAAAAAACAAATTGTTATGAAAGGGTGTGTTGGTTACCAAACCACCCGAGGGGAATTATTTAAATCCATGATGGGGAGAGAAATAGGGAGAGGGAGAGATTTTTTTGGGGAGTGGATCAATCATTTTTATGTGGTCTAAGTGAAGGCAAGTGGTGGGCATTGTAGAGGGGAATTCTTGAAGGCTGTCATAACTGGGGTACATAAAGTATAACCCAAGATGGTCCCTGGCCAGGGAAAGAAGATATTTTAATTGATTTAATTCCTCCGTATAATGCGGCCATAGCTTGAGGTGTCAGATTTGGGCTACCACATAGGAATTCATTGAGGAACATAGAGTCCTTCCTATCCCTCTATATAGATAAGTAAATAATTTTACAACTATTGTTTCTGTAATGAATTTACATTTTTCACATTTAAAAAAGAAATTTTAATATGTATATTTTGATTTTTGTTAAAAGAATTAAAATTCATGTGTAATAAATATCTATTGGTTGTTTTATATAGAAAAACATGTTTGTTTTTACATGAACTTATTAGTTTGGAAAAAGTAACGTCACACCCATGGAGGAGTCTTCTTGGACCTAATGCGCAAGAAGAAGGGGATACCATCAAAATGGATCCTCCTTAAGAATAGTTGGAACATATATTTAATCATGCATTCCTAGTTATTTAGTTTCAATGCTAACATATATTCTAGATCTTCTTTCAGATTTATCATTTTTTAGTTCTCTTTTTTTTTTTTTTTTTTTTCATTGATGGGGAAGAAATCTATTTTGTAGATCAAGAGGTTAAGGTTTGTAAATGAATTTATACAGGTTGGAGTGTGGATCCCAACAAGCATACATGGCCCATAAAGGCTGAATCTACATTTAGGTTAATTTTAGATCCATAAGAGAAATTTTTTTGGCTTGAAACATGTTTTTTTAAAAAATAGTCCATGCACTGGTGACCGATGCCAGTCTCTTGATCGACCGTGGTAGCCAATGTGCTACCGAATTCCATTCCATTACTAGCGCCGATCCCTGTGGCATAAATATATTTTTATTTTTATTTTAAATGCAAAGGATATTGGATTTGTACTAGGAGTAACTTATTATTTAATTTCATGACAACATAATAGTCTCAAACGTATCTAATTCAAAAAAAGCACCACTGAATCTCTTTCAAGTTTGAAAAATTACAATTTATACAGTATATAGTGACCAATGTCGGTCATAGGAATGCCAACGACGGTTCAATTGTCGACACCAGTTACTATTAATTGAGTCTATTCTTATAAATTTTAGCATATCTTTTACATTTTGAGATTTACACTTTTATAAATGAAATTTCCAACAATTATTCTTAAAATTTTGTTTTACTGAGCAATTCATAATATTATTTAAGTTTAAAAGTAAGCTAGAAGTTAAAATTTCAAAATGGTAACCATGAAATAGTGACCGATGTCGTTACTGAGTAAACTGATGTCGGTTGAGACTGATTGGTGCCGGTCACTATATAGGCCAGAAACCTCTAAAAATTAATGTTTGAAGGAAAAAAGATATCAGGAGATAATTTTAAATTTACATATATCAAAACTAGAGAGTATTTAACTATTTCAAAACCAAAATAAAAGCTATGACAACATTTCCAATTCATTTTGTGATCAAATATTAAAATTTTCAAATTTATTTTCTTTCGATCTAAGGTAAAATTTAAACATGATGTCAATTCTAATTCATTCCTTTACATACAAAAATTTCAAGAGAAAGTAAAATACACATTACTTAATGATTTTTCTTCCAATATGATATTAGAACCTAATTAAAATATATATAATACAATGTTTCTTTTAATAGAATCTACTAGTTTTCCACCTTAAGTGGGAATTACAAGATTCTTTCTATATGAAGGATTTCCTTTGATTTCAAAAAATACTCTAAGTCTCAAGTATTCCATAAGAGCTCCACCTTTCTTCACTTTAATCACAAGCCCAAAAATGGGGGAGAGACAACACTCTCCACCCAACCAATAATCAAATGAGGATAAGAAGCTATCCTCCTCATTGGCCCGCGAGGCCCAACAAAAATTCAATAAAGGATGGATCCAACTCATGAAAACTACACAATGCTTCAACACCACAATGAAAATCTTCACAGACATCTAACACACATTCAACAAAAGAAAACAATCACAAGAATACAACTTTCAACATACACAAGGCTTGAAATATAAAGCTAATAGAGGAAGGATGTATGGGGAGATAAATTATGAATCCTAATGGGATTATATACCCACCTTAAATCCCTCCAAAACAAAACTCAAAACCCCTACAAAACTCTAACGTCTCCCTACAATAACTCTTATTTCTCCCTTAAAATAAACCAAGTAAGAAATGCAAGCATTTTCTTATCCAAGGTGGGCCACCAAACCCAATTCCCTCCCAAAACATGAAATAAACTATTATGCCTCCCAACATATAGAATCCCCATAGCCTTCTCCTACACCATACTTAGGCATTCTACCCAATAACCCAACAAACATACAACCATTCACTAACATACAAATATATACATATAAAAGAAAAAAACAAGGGTGTAGTTCCTACCTTTCCATGGTAAAACTTGACCAAAGAATCACCCTTTAAGCTCTTACAAGATCAAACCAACTAAAACAAGCTCCAAACTTTAACAATCACTCCAAAATCCTCCAACTCTAAAGATGCAAGAGCACAAAATGAAATGAAGTAACATCCAACCAAACAAATGAATTAACATATATAGAAAAAGGAAAGAGGAGGTTGAGGTGGCTCCATATAGGATGCCACATCACTCATTCTCAACTCCACATCACAATTAAAACCTCAACCCCAATGCACAATAAATTAGTGGTTAAGTGGAATGACAAGCCTCTTACACACACAATCCCAACCCACAACCCCTAAGGACAAACTTTAAAACCCATGTAAGAAAAGTATAATTAATATCACTTCTTTCTCTTACAAAACACAAAATGGGGTCTATTTTTAACCCACCAATCTATAGGTAGGGTTGGTATAATTAATTAAGAGGTGTGGGACAAGCTTAGCCTTTCCCACAAACCTTAAAAAATGGCCCTAAATCCCAAATCCGAAACTCCAAGGTAAGCTAGAGTGTACAACACTCAAAGTCAGTTACACTCAAACAAAATAACATGGTCCAAAAGACCAATGAATCTAATAAAGGAATCCATTTATCACATCCCCAAATAACAAAAATAACATTATTTATTTATTTAATAAAATCACATTAATCAATAATGATAAAATAAATTACTTCAAAAATAAACCGCATACTCTATAATAAATAAAATAAAAAAGGAAAGAATTGCACACATAACTCATAGTCACAATTCGAGGTCATCCCTCCAATGGGGACCCCTTAAAAAATAACAAAACAATAACATTACATAAGTTGCCATGGTGACCTTCATTTTATCCATCTAGTATTCAGTTGTGGTTGGTCTCCAATGCCCCTTTTGATTGTTGTGATATAATTACCTCCAAAATCACACAATACCTCCTTTAGCCTCGTGGCCGCATAAAAAACATCAAAGATAAAATATACACATGTAAATAAATAATCATATACATATAGCTCAATCCTCATCTCGACTAACAATGTTATCATTTGTCTAAAATTTCAACATCTCAATTCTATCTTTTTATCAATATCAACAAGATCACAAGATTAGTTCAAAAGCTCAATCCTAGTCAACACGACAAAAATTCTGAATGTCAGTAATATACATGCCAACAATACATCATCATCATCAATTTAAATGTCTCTCTATGTATCTAATAATCCATACAAACATACTATCAATCACAATCCATAAATAATCATAATATCTCTATTATCTAACATCATGGTAAACCAAAACGACAAAATAACATCCATGTCTATAGTCAACAGTGATTCAAGTCAAAATATAATAAGTGCCAAAGAGGAGTGGGCACTACATCCCCTTCTCCTCAGACTTGAATTCCTCAGGGGATTCAATGAAATAGGTGTGTAAATTAAACTTATAGCAACGTAACTCCTCCCATGTAGCACCACTCTCATTATACCTATCCCATCGGTCTCGCACCTGATCAATCTCTTGGTCATGAAGGCCAAAGGTCCTATGCTCTAAAATATGTACGGGCTACACTATCATTTGCTCCTGCAATGTGGTCCAATCCAATACATGATATGGATCTGGGATAAATCTCCTAAGAACAGATACGTGAACCACATCTTTCACGTAAGACCAGATGGGTGGAAAAGCTATACGATAAGTTAAGGGAATGATCCACAAATCCAGGATACAACTTAGAGGACTTTTTGTAATAGATAGGACTCTTATGAGGTCTGACATGAAGAAACACCTTCGTTGCCCACCTCATAAATATGGCCAACTCTCCTCTAATCTGTATACTTCTTTTGCCTATCATGTGCCTCCTGCAACCTCTGGATAATCAAAATAACCTACTGCTCCATGTCCTGCAACAAGACTAGGCCAATAGATACTCTGTCCTCCAATTTTTCCCAACTCAACGATGTCATGCATTCCTTTCCATAAAGTTCCTAAAAAGGTTCCATCCCAATAGAACTCTGGAAGTTTTTGTTGTATGAAAATTCAACTAAATACAATTACTCCTCCCACTTTGATAGATGATTCATGACGTACATCCGAAGCATGCCCCCTAAAATTTTATTCACCCACTCTGTCTTTCTTTCTGTCTCTAGATGATAGGCTATGATGAAGTTGATTCTCATCCCAAGTTCCTATTGTATGGTAGTCCAGAAGTGTGAGGTGTATAAGGGATTACGGTCACAGATGATCTTCTGCAGAAATCTTGTGTAGTGTCACAACCTCATCCAAGTACACTCTCACTACTAACTATATAGGTAGTTTTCACTAGATAAAAATGAGCCACTTTCGTCAATCTATCCATTGTGACCATGATAACATCATTGTGGTATCTCGGCATTGGTTTCCCTACTATGAAATCCATGGAAATGGTGTCCCATTTCCACTCTAGAATAACATGTGGGTAAATAAGATCAGCTAGATACTGATGCTCAGACTTCACCCTTTGATACTCTAAACAATGCGACACAAACTAAGCTACATCTCTCTGAAGACCTCTCTAATGGTATAACTATCTCAAGGTGGCATGCATCTTCTTCACCCTTGGATGGGCTGAATAAGGTGCATGATAAGCCTCTGCCAATATATCCTATCTCAAACTTACATCCCTAGGTACACATAGATCTGGCCTTTATGTCGTAGAATTCCATCTGAATCTAATGTAAAATCATCAAAATTCCCCTCAAGAGGTATCTGAGACTCAATCTCTAATCTAGCTACATGGTAGAAATTGTCATGAGGAAGTTGCTACAAAATCATGGTCCACAAATCTATACCCACTGACGTAGCCATAGACAAATGTCTCTATCTACTTATTGTTAGGAAATAATTATATTAGTGCTCCATTATCAATCATTATTATTTTTTAGGTCTATTATTATATTTTTTTATATGTGAAGTTGTTAATAAACAACTCACGTGAATAGAAGTTTGGTGAGAGAATTAAGGAGTGTTGTTATATCAGATTCCTATTTTATAGGAATGACTTATTCCTATATATTTGTAAGAGTTCTCGTATGGAATATCAAGAAGAAATCTGTGAATTATTATTGTGTTTATTCTATTTAACTCTGCTGCTACTTCGAGATTTGGTATCAGAGCGATCATATGTCTATTCTTGAGATCTAGAATATAAAAAAAATGAGAGGTCATTACATAGTTTCTTTTTAAGCATACGGATCTGTGTATTGTTGCAACTCGTGGATCATTGTATACACAAATCCATGATGTAGGAGTATGCGACCTGATGTTGTTCTAGGCAAACAGATAATTTTTCGGTGACTTACTCTCAGCAGTGAAGAAAGGTAGGTATAAATCTGTGGGAGGACCACTAAAATGTTTGAATGCAATAAAATCAGTATGTGTGTGCAGATCAGTATGTTAAACGGTTGAGAAAACGAGTCCAAAATCATTGTACCTATTTGCTCAAAATTGTTTTCCTTGGAAGGATGCAAGTGAGCGGTTCGTTGGACTCCATTTAAGAGCATTTGTTTCTTTGTATCAAGCTTTAGCTATTAAATGGTTACAAGCCCTGTCAATCCGTGTAGATATTTCTCTTCAAGATCGAATTCCAATTCAGAGGTAGTGCATTCATCTAATTACATCATAGAAGTCAGATCTAAAATAATCCAACATCCTGCTCTTCCAACTTGCGTGTGGAGAGTGTGCATATTATTTGTTGAAGACCTAGTCTTATGATACCTGTCACTAGAGTTCAATTCTTGTTTTGATAGAAACTTCTAAATTCAGGATTTAGCACGTTTGGCTCTTGACCACAAATCTGAGCTCCTGCCGACTTCTATGCACCATTTTTTTCTCCAGTTTGAAACGTGTCTCCATATTTCCATGTGCAATATGCCACGTATGTTTGTTGCTGTCAAATTACCTTCAGATTCATTACATAGTCCGTACATTTGATTTTATGTCCATATGAATTTGTCTTTTATTTCATCTCTCTATGTTTGTAAAGTGTCATAACTGAATACTTTAGGTTATTTGATAATGTGTCATGTATGTCCACAAGATTTGGTATAATATTATAATATTATAAGATGTACAAGTTATAATATTATTTTTTGTGTGTCACTCAATGTTTGTTTTGAGTCGAGTCTAAGTGTCTACTTCAAGTCAAAATTAATAGTTTTTCATCATTATCGTCAAAATGTTTAAATAATAGGTTGTATTTCATATAGGTGATTTTAGGATTTTTTATCGAAAGTAATCACATTGTTATCCATTATTATTGTTTTGACAAATGTCAAAAGTGTTGTTAGAATTTTTTTATTTTTATTTTTTCTCTCCATCTCACAATGGAAGTCCCTCTAGAAAAATTCAATGGGCTCAATTTTCATACTTGGAAAGTGATGGGGCTGATGAATAAAAATCTCTGGCGGATAGTCGATGGAAATAAACCTACAGATTTGAAAATTGGCAGAATGGGAAATGAGAGATGATAAAGCCAAAGCCATTATAGATAAGCTACACTATGTTGATCTCGAAAATCGTCCATGAAATGTGGGAAAACTTAAACAAAACCTTTGGTGCTAAAGCAGTGAACGCAAAATTTTCTCTCAAATTGCAGTTGTTCAAGTTAAAAATGGAAGGAACTACAATCCAGTCAATTAATGATTTACTCTCTTCTCCGAATAGCAGAAGTTGTAGAATGAAGATGCAAATATTCTGTTAAATAGTTTGCCTCCCATACCTTCACACTTGGTCAGATGCCTTCCAACTGATGATATCAGCTCTTCTAGCCTAAAGAAGATGTAGAAGAAGAAACTACATTGTACCTCCAAGAATTTCTAAAAATAAGGAGGAAATTGCATGTTTTTACTTCAAGAGAAAGGGGCATAAAACTCCATTTTGTTCTCATGATCTTCTAAATGGAACAATCAAAATGGAAGAAGCAAATATGGGCATAGACGATGAATCTGAATGAGGAAGAACAAGTAAATGAAGACAGTGGCTCTGAAGAATTCCTGAGCATGAAACTGGAGGCAGGAGGCATCGGAGGTTCATCAGGGACCTCTCGTCAGTTGCCAACGACGGGGGCCGCATATCAGCTTTGGTGACAGGTGTGTGTGCAGTTTGATTTTAGTGCTTCCAGTGTGGTGTGCCTCATTTGCAATCCTATTTTTAATAAGTGAAAATTTCACATTGAGGGGGGGAACATAAATGTTCCATGTATGCAGCTTTTTCTATATATGTGAGCAAAATATTTCAGTAGAATTTCCTATGTTTTCCCTGCAGAATAGTGATGAGAGTTGTTGATACTACTGCATCATTAATATCGTGGTTGTTAGTTAATAAAAAACTCCAGAGCTGACTGTCCTCAAAAACCATATGTTGTGTGGTTGTTGGTTAACCAATTGCCATCCAGAGGTTTTTGGTATTGTCCTTGAAACCATTCATGAGCATGCTACGTCGGCACATTGCAAAAAGGCAGGTTTTTCCCATGTTTGTGGGGAGGAATCAGGAAATAATTATATTAGTGCTCCATATCAATCATTATTATTTGTCACTATTATTATATTTGTTTATATGTGAAGTTGTTAATAAACAACTTTAGAAGTTTGGTGAGAGAATTAAGGAGTGTTGTTATATCAGATTCCTATTTTATAGGAATGACTTATTCCTATATATTTGTAAGAGTTCTCGTATGGAATATCAAGAAGAAATTATGAATTATTATTGTGTTTATCTGTTTAACTCTTGCTACTCCTAGACTTATAACGTTGGAAAGAACTTATGGCCCCTTTCATGCTCTATCTCCATGTTGTACTGCGTGAAGACTCCATCCAAATCCATCAGCATTGAGATTGTGTTACATGAAGGGTGGTAAGCTCAAATGGTCTATCCTGAGAATAAATATCCTGCCATGTCTCCATCAAACTAAAGCATTTGCTACTAGCTCAACATCATGAGTCAGATAATGATCTTTGAGTTTTCAAGACTCAAAGGCAACCACATGGCCCTCCTGCATCAGTACCCTACCTAATCTTGCCAAACAAGCATCCGTACAAATGAAGAACTCTCCATGCAATCTCAACTAAATCGATGGTGATATAAGGTATTCATTCAGTGTACTTTCTCACATCCATCAGGCAGGAGGTAAGTGATACTATGAGAAAATCCCTGATGAATCTCTTATAGTAACTGCCAACCCCATGAAGGACCCTTCACACTAGTTGGCGTGGGGAAAATCCATTAGCTCAAATCTTGGAAGGATCAATGGTGATACCTTCAGAAATGGTGACTAGTACTACACCTCTAACTAAAAGAATACACTTCTCTAGGTTCTCGTAAAGCTACATTACAAAAACACTACAGAACCTGTTATAGGTGCTCCTCATGCGTTGAGTAGATCAAAATAGAGCACAAATGATCTAAAAATGTTTAGAATACCCCATTTCAAGCTCATGAGTACTGCACATTCACCTATCCAAAAGGCACTAATGTGAACTCGTAAAGGCCATATCTTATACAAAAGGTATAACTATCCGCTTCCTGTGATCCTCAGCTAATGGTATCTAGACCTATCTTAGAAAATACTATGGCATTTCATCTGAAAAACAAATCATCAATACTCTATTCTTGATCATTACTTTGTTCAGCTAATGATAGTCAATGTAAAATCGCAGAGATTCCATCCTTGATCTTCACAAAAATCACCGGTACACTCCAAGGGAATACACTAGGAAAATTTATGCCTTTCTCAAGAAGGCCTTCTAGCTGAAACTTGAGCTCACAGAGCTCAAGGGTAGTCATCCTATAAGTTGCTCATGAGATAGGCTCTACTTCTAGAGCCAAATCAATGTGAAAATTTATCTCACGTGGGGGAGGTAGCCTTGGTAGCTCCCTTAGAAATAAATCTGAAAACTCCCTCAAGATATGATGATCATGATTTGACGGCCCACTAGACTTGTCCTCATATCTATCGCTAACCATGATAAAATACAACTAGAAACCTTGTCATGCGCATCACTTAATATATATAGTGAATATGGGGTGAATAGAGGTGGGTATCACAACTCCAACTATAACTAACTCCACTCCCAAATTATCTGTTCATGATATTACCTTACTGTAACAATAGACTCTAGCCATATTTGCAGATAACCAATCCATGCCAAAAATAATTCCATAGGAATCCAATGGAAGGATACAAAGATCCAATGTCATGGAAAAGGGTCCTAGGTCAACTATGCACTCCTTGACTAAGGATTCCACTATGAGATTGGTTGCAGAAGCCATCTCCACATCCCAACTTTAGCTCTTCCTAACTGCCACTAGCCGACATCACTCTACTAAAAATGGGGAATTAAAATAATTAGAGGATCCCGAATCAAATAAAAAAGGAATATAAATGACATCAATGCTACTTGTCATCTCTATTGGTTTCCAAATTTGTTCTCCTTTGCAAACTGAGTAGCATCACATATTTTACATGCAACTTAGAGAGAGATAGATCATTATGTATGTCATTTTGTAGCTAGAGATGAGATCTAATTGGCCCTTTGTCACTCAGATTGTGGAGAAATGGATATCACCTTCAAGAGGATTTGACCTATCCTCACTACTTTAGGTTGTTCCTTTTCAACCAAGGTGAGAGGACCCTTAGTATAACCTCTATTTGATGAAGGAGATGGAGATATCCTTATTTTTCAAAAAAATTATGAAGAAAAACCTTGGGAAATTATGATCAATAATCCATAATTTAACTCTCAAGAGTTCTCACTTCTAAAAGATGGAGATACTTTCTAAACAAGGCTAAGGTTACTGAAGATACTATGAACTCTTGATTGTTCTTCATATTTTAGTAAATAGGTTTTGTTCCTCTGTGGATAAAAAGGGTAAAACAAGGGTATTATAGAGTAGGATTAGTTGTTTGAATGATTATTTGGTGGGAGATTAAGCAAGATAAATTGAAATTTTCCAGATCGTTGAGAAACTTTGCAACAATGTCAAATTCAATAATAGAAAGCTTCAGAATAGTTAAGACATTCCTTCAACCAGATGGTGTGCATCAATGGAGGCCTAGATTTGCACGTTTTCACATAATCTTTGAGAATATAACACAAAGGATTGAGTTAAAAGACTCAATTAAACACCAAAATATCTTATTAGTCACACCTAATGTACACCCAAAGACTTACAAATAATCTTTGTCAACAAATCAAGGTAAAGTGATTTTAAATTGTTTATTTCATTACCAAGTGAGATCTCTTCTGATAAATGAAATTGTAAATGCCACTAAACCATCAAAAGGATGAGATATGTATGATTTCACAAAGATTTCAATGTAAGAGTGCAATAGGAGAAAGAGAAACCATTTGTAGACATTTTGAAATAAACAGACACAAATTTGCCAAAGATTGAACACAAATTAATTTCAGAATTGCTTATATTCATTAGTAGGGGAGAGCTTCCAGATAAATCTTAGAGATTTTCAATTGCTATACATTTATAACCAACTTGACATGAGAGAAAATATAACATAGAAGAAATTAACAAGGTATCTCAGGTGGGTTTCTCAAAAGATAAATTTTCTCATGAAATTTAACCCCTGACATTTTGCATGATTATTCTCGCTGCATGCATACATTCCACTCGCTCACTCATAAAAAAATTTCCCCCAACAAATGAAGAATATTCGAGGGACCTCTGCTTGTTACCAATTTTCCTTAGAAAGTGACGTTTAACAAATTCACATCTGAAAGCTGCTAGGTGGATCAATTATGAACTGATAACATTTCTCAGACCCTCAACTAATGACTAGGATGCCATGCCAAAACATTTTTGAAAGTCCTTTTAATCATTCTGATTTTGTCATGTGAAAAATCCCCATTTTAATCATTCCCCAAAGGCTCTGTACAACTAGATCTGACAGGTTATCCTTTTTGCTCTCGAAGGCAACACCTTTTTCTTCTTTTATGCCTACAACCTCCATCATTTCATCCTTTTACCTCTATTTCCTTTGCAACTGTTCCCCACATCTATCTTATTTGGTAATTCATGTTTTTGCATGTGCCCGAGCAATTCCAATTTCAAAATATCAACCTTAACAATCCTCGGACTAAGAAATTAAGTTCTAAATCCATTCAATGGTAATTTACAAACAAAAATGACAAGTAATTTCATACAAAATGATGAAAAATAGTGTGTATTCACATCTCTAAGAGTCTTGGAGCAAAAATAATGATAAAACAGGTAAAATGCACATCAACTGTTGTTTCTGCCCCTTCTCAACTATAGATTACATCCTTCCACATGTTTTCTTAGTTCAAATACAAAGGTGAGGTAGAATGGCAAGTTTCCAAACAAGCGCGGGCTCACCATGTGTCTTAGTCTTGTAGATTTTTTTAAAACATTGAAGCATCGGAGGAAAGTGCCATGTGTCTAGGGTGTGAGACAGTTTTCCTTGGCTGTTGAAAAGTCCATCCAAGTGGAAAGTGAGCGGAAGTCTCCAAGTGTCCTCCTGACACTTCTTCAAAATAAAATTTAGGGGCTGGTCCCAAAATAAACGCAGTCCCTCCATGTGTCCTAGGCCTTTAGAAATTTTCTTGAAAAGTTTAAGTATAGAGAGGAGCTGGCGAAAGCTTCCACATGTCTCCCTAGTGTAATTTTGAGTTAGTCCCCAAAAGCGAAGACCCCAAAAAAGTGCGGGTTCACCATGTGTCCCCTTGGCGCAACTGCTAAGGTGGGACCTTGATGTAGATCCTCAAATGAGCGTGGACCCTCCACGTGTCCATGGTCCACCAAATCCATACCGGCTGCATGAAAAAAAATTCTAAGTCTGGGCAAGGTAGCGGAAACCTCCACGTGTCTCCCCAGTGTAACTCCAAGGTCAAACTAAAAGGTGAATGTTCAAATGAGCACCAGCCCCCCACATGAACAAGCTTTGAGTTGAATCAAGCCTTAGAGTTTCAAAGTGCCCCATTAAGTTGCATCCAAATAGAAAGGGCCATGTTTCCACAGATGTTGTGATGTAAATTTGACAAGGAAAAACACACTCGTCAAACCATAAAATTTAGGAAAATCACCAATTGCACCCGGAAATGAATCTTTCTTTAAGGAAAGAGATTTTGGAAATGATATAAGGCCCAAATGTGATCCATCAAGCCACATCCAATCACATTTCCATAGATACTGGGAAAAAAAATTGACAGGGAAAACAAAACGTGACTATGGAAGAATAGAAGGAAGCGAAAAAACTTGATTTAATGCCCAAGTTATAAATTATTTCATATGGACAAAGGAATGGAAAAAAAAAATGGATTTTAAGTTATCCTTGACCAAAGGAAGGGAATGATCATGGCAACTAAATGGATGAAATTTTTTTCATGCATCAATACAGGGAGATAGAAAATATGACAGAGCCCACAAATTGAAGATTTTCAAGGACAAACGGGGTGAGATCAAATTGAGCACAAACATCAGCTCCGACTCGGGGATGGGAACTCCCTGTGAGTGCCACAAGAACAAATAGCAAACCAAGTGTCAAAAATAAACCATTGGGAAATGGAGTCAAAGAATAAGCTTGCAAAGTAGAACAATAATAACCAACTCATCGAAGGACAAACCAAGAAACCAACAAAATAGCCACCAAGGACCAGGATAAACAAAAACAGAAAAACACGAAAGCAGAAAGAAACCAAAGAATATACACTATACACAGTAGTATACCTTTATTCTGAGAAATCAATCAAGGAAATGTTTCAAATACCTTCCATTAATAGGAAATTCAAGCAATTCCCCATTTAATTCTTTTGAGAAGAAAGTATGTTCACCAATTTTATCGTCAATTGAATAAGGGCCCATCCAAAATGCATCAAACTTTCCATTTTTTTCCCTTATCCTCGTGACTTCTATCCCATAATAACACAAAATCTCCCACACTTAAAGCTCTTAGAGTCACTTTTTTATCAAATAACTTCTTCAAAATTTCGCTGAACTTCACATGCCACTGATGGGATTCCCTTCTTTCTTCATCTAACTCAATAATCTGATTGATTCAAGCATCATATGGACTAACTTCTTGATCTTCAATTTGTTGAAAAAACTAAAATGAGGACAATTGCAAATGAAGGGGCAGTAAAGCTTGAGTTCTATATACCAACTCAAATGGGATTTTACCAGTAGCTCTTTTAAAAGTGATTCTGTCAGCCGAAACAACAAACTTTAGTTGGTCACCCTACTTCTTTTTGTTCAACTCCAAGGTTCTTCTAATGATCTTTAACAAGTTTTTATTACTGGACTTAGCTTGGCCATTTTCTTGGGGATTGCAGTTAGAAGCATATATAAAATTGATCCCATAATCCTTACACATTGCCACCAAAGGTTTGGCTCTGAAACTCATGGCATTATCAGCAAAAATCTTAGTTGGCACTCCAAAACTGCATATGATTTGATTCAACATGAAGTCCATGATGACTTGGTGTGTTGATTTCTTGGTGGGGATTGTTTCAACCCACATAGTGAAATAATCAGTTGCTACAAGAATCCATTTATGACCAACACTGGAAGGATTTGAAATCTCTCCAATGAGATCCATTCCCCATTACTTAAATGGGGATTTAATTGCCACAGGCTGCAAAGGAAGGGAACTTGAAGCTTTTAATCTTCTAGAGAAGTGTTGGCAACTTTCACATTTCCTGACCAATAGAGTTTTATCCTTGAAAAGAGTTGGCCACCAATAACCATCCCTCAATATTTTGTGTTTTAACTCTTCTAGCAAAATGTCCCCCAAAAACTCCTCTATGGAGATCAGTAATTATTTTGGGGGCCTCATCTTCAGTGATGCATCTCAAGAGCACTCCCTCAGGGTTCTTCCAAGCTAACCCAAAATCAGTAATGACATATTTTTGGGAGGCTAACTTAAGATATCTTTTTTTATTTTTACTCCAATGTTTAGGGAAACACAGATGTCTGAGATAAAAGATTATATCTTTGTACCATTCAGAGCTTACCAAATTTTCAAGGACGTAAATCCTTTCTCCTTCTACTTCATTCACCTTAATATTTCACAAGTTGCTCTCAACCATAAGCTTAGCTAGGCCCAAACCTCTTATCAATTTCATGGTTTGGATATCCATGTCATATTCCTACAACTTGTTTACCCATCTGGATTTTTTTCTTGAGACCTCCATCTCTAATAAGATATCTTTCACCATGGTGTGGGGAACATAAGCAACAACTTTAGAGCTCAAGATGTAAGTTCTGAAAAACCTTTGTTGCTTTCACCAAGGCAAATGCTTGCTTCTCCATGATGGTGTACTTCAACTCAACTCCTTGCAAATGCCTTACTGAAAAAGACAATTGGTCTCTCAGCCCCTTCATCATCCTTCTACAACAAGACAAATGCAATGGTGTTTTCTGAAGCAAAAGAAAACATTTGAAAAGGATTCTTGTAATTTGGAGCTGCCAAAATAGGCGCATGCTTTAATGCTTCTTTGATCCAATTGAAAGATTCTTGCCATTTGATAACTTGGTCCTTCTTTAACATGCTAGTAACGGGGATGGTCAGCTCATCAAATATAGACACAAATCTTCTGATAAATTTTATTTTTCCAAAGAAGGATTGAACTCCCTTCCTAGTTCTCGGAATTGGAACCTTGTTAATGGCTTCCACTCTCTCGAGATCAATCATGACCCCTTCCTTCGATATAATGTGACCAAGCATATTTCCCTTTTTACTCAAAAATGGCACTTCTTGGGATTCAATGATATGCCATACTCTCTACACCTTAACAACATTCTCTCCAAGTGTTTTAAGTTATCATTTCTTTTTCTGGGAAACAGAGTTACATCATCTTGATAAACAACCATGAAATCATTAATATAACTAGCAAATGCTACATCCATTACTTTTTAGAAATTTTCTCCAGCATTCATTAAGCCAAAAGGCATCCTGACATAGACATAAGTTCCCCAAGGAGTGGTAAAGGTAGTCTTTATTCTTTCTGACTCCTTCACAACAACTTGATTATAGCTAGAGAAACCATCCAAAGTGGATAACAATTCAGAACTAGTTACCAATTGTAGCATATTCTCCATGTTTGGAAGAGGGTAATTATCTTTCAATGATGCTTTATTCAAGTTCCTAAAGTCTAAGCACAACCTTATATCACCATTCATTTTTCTGACAAGTACTAAATTTACAACTCAAGATGAGTACCTTCTAGGCTGAATGATCCCTCCATCCCTCAACTTATTCAATTCATCTTACATCTTCAAAGAAAGGAGCAGATTAGTCGGCCTCTATTTTTTCTTGAAAGGATTGGCATTAAGTTCAAGAGGAATTTCATGTTGTAAAAAATCTTCCATATATGCCTTCAACTCAGATTAAGACCAAGCTAATCAGTCTTAATATTTCTTCACCAATTGAACATAGGACTACTTCTCTTCCTTGCTCAAATTGCTTCCTAACCATATTTTATGTGGTTTTTCCTTTCTGCCCAAGTCGTGGTCATCCACATCTCTTCAAATAGACATACTTCTATTAATAATGTAATCAACATTATCAAAGTTTGATTCAAGTGCCACCAAACCTCTGGGAGTCATGTTTGTCTTCAGCTGGATGATGTCTTTGCCAAATAAAGTTTCCTTTCCTTCAGCAACACACACCATTGGTTCCTAATCTATATTTTGGTCAGAAAACTTGGCTTGGTTGTACAGAAACTGTTTCACTTGGACATTATCATCGAACGCTTGCCAATTTTTAACGTTGTAAAGGATAGATGGCCTTGTTAGTATTTCAACATGATACTCAGAAAATGGAGATATTTTACAATTTCTAAATCTAGATCCTAGCACTGATAACTTTTCTGCAACAAATTTAATCCTTTTTTCATGGTGCACAATATTAAATGAATCAAACATTTCAATCAAATCCCAGACTGCATGCTTGTAGTGTTTCATTCTCTAATTTTTAGTAGCATACAATTTTCTAATCTGCTTCACAATCAGTTTTGAATCTCCTTTGAAAATGATATCATTTACACCATATTTTCATGCAATTCTCAAACCCAATAACAGTGATTTATATTCACTAATTTTTTTAGTGCATTCAAAGTTCTTTTTTAAATAAGAAACAAACTCTCCTAGCTTGGAGAAATCAGAACAATACCAACACCATTTTCAAACTTTGAACAAGCTCCATCGAATAACATGGTCTAAGTAAAACCTACTTGTTAAAGACATTTACATTGATCAATCTTGTGGTCTTTGTCATCAGAAAATCCAACAAAGTTATCAGCATCTACATCAACATACAACACTTCATAAGAAACATTATTAGGATTTTCAATGAGGTGTAACATCTTCTTCTCTCCATACAACTTTACAAGGTTACTTTCAATTGGAATGGTGGTAAAAGACATATCCATATGAACACTTCTACCAACGCTTGCAGCCCACTTTCTTGATAACAACATGTCCCATTTGCTAGGGCAATCAACAATAGCAACATCAAGTTTCAAGTACTTACCCGGATAAGCTACAAATTGTACCACCAAACCTTTTACACATCCTACAATTGGCACCTCTCTAGAATCCATTGTAGTAAACTTTCCATAAGTTGTTTTCACTTTAATGTTCAATTCATTCATGACCTCTATAGGCATAACATTTCATGATACTCTGGAATCAAACATACAATTATGTAGCTGTCTATTCTTAATATTCAGTGTTATAAAAAATGGATCAACATTTAATTAAGACTCAACCTAAGATGTTCCCAAGTAAACCTCAGGTGGTTCACCTATCTCCTCCAATGCCGATAGTTTTTCTAGGTTTGTAATGGTTAGAGGAGGATTGTCTACATTATTTCTATTTCTGCCTTGGGTACTCCTATTGTCTTCTAATCCCAAATACTCAAAGGCCCTCTTCATGTGCTCATGAATCCTAATTAGTTCAACTATTGGAACAGAAATCTTGATTTGAATCGAGACTTGGGCAATGCCATAAGGAATGTATTTAGGCAAAGAAAAATTTGGAGAAAGATTGAAAAGCTCAATAGATGGCACAAGATTTTTCACATTTTGAACATGGGTGGGAACACTAGTTCTACTTGACAAAACAAGACCTTTATCAGATGCATCTTTCTTTGGATTTTCTTTTAGGATATTGGTGAGACCTACGGTTTTTGGTTTGGCTTGAGGCCCTACCCATTTGACAGCTTTACTTCTTGTGTTATAATCCTTTTCTTAGGAAACAACAACGTTCATTAACAACTACCTATCCTCTTCTGATGGGAATACTCCATCATACTTTTTAATCATTAAAACCCTTAGGTACTCAAAATCATTATTAAGAAGTTCAAAATATTGTACCATATCTATTTCTATAGTATGAGAGGGGAGGAAGAAGAGGTACCCAATGAATGCAATCCTAAAAACTTGCAACATTTCTTGCACTTATTACTTCATTTAAAGTTTCTCCTTGGTGTGAGCTTGTAAAGTAGTCCACCATGCATGCATCATCATCAGTGTTATCATCATCATCATCCTCTTCAAATTGCTGATCTACTTCACATGGAGGGTGGGGTAAGAAACATTTTTCACACCAATAAATTTCATTTGTCTCTTCAATAACATCAATTGTGGCATTTAGAGGATCATGAACTACTCTATTTTCCCTAGCATGGGGTTATCAAGCTCCCATGGGTCCCTTACCTCTGTCATCAGATCTCTGATCATTTCTAGGATGATTTACAAATCTGTCTTGTCCTTTTTGCTTATGCTGACCTTGGGAACATTTTCCAATTCCTTTCTCTTCCCTAGTAAGCTTATAAGAGATTTCTTTGATAGATCTAGCCAAAGTCTTTACAACTTCCTCAAGATCCACAACCTCACTTGATTGAGGCTTCTCTAGGTTGATCAATTTAACACCCTCCCTCTTAGGAGGTTTTCCAACTGCTTTAATGTTGTTCTCAATTTCTTATCAAATGCATCTGAACACTTTATAAAACATGATTCCTTACATGGCCTCAAATTAGCAGGAAATCTTCTCAATTTTTTGTTAAATCTTGTATTTAAATCATGCACTGATTCATTAGGATACTTCTTAATATTTTCAAACTATAATAAAAGAAACCTAGGGTCTATTTTATCACCATACTGTAATCTAAAATCATTATTCATTTATGTCCAAGAATCATTGGAATTGTCTGGAAAATATTTATACCGGTCCCTTGCATATTGTTTTAGAGTATGGATAAACAATTAAATATACACATCCTCAAATTCTACTTCAAAGTTCTCCATCGTATTGAAAAAGAGATTCAAGTGTTGATCACCAGTGATTGCATTATTTCCTCAAAACTTAGGCAATATATTTCTTACATCTTATGGCACAGTAGTTGGGTAGGTAGCCATAGCTCTAAAATTGATGGGACCAAAAGTATTAACAACAAATGGAGGTCTGGGTAGAGGCTGAGCAATATTATTTTGAGGAGGTGACCTTGGACAAGATGTAAACTGATGAGGAGTGAGAAGTCTATGTGGTACAGGGATGCAATTCTCAAAATGATTGCCATCTAAAGGCTCTGTTTCTTGGAAAACTCTATCAAATTCAGAAAATACAAGGGCAGATTGAGAAGAAATTTTTTCAAATACAAATAAAGGCCTCTCTCTAGTTAGAGAATTCAATTCAACAAAGAGACTACCTGATTCAGATTCACTTGAGGAAGTATTGCGATCTTTAATCACAGGATGATCAGTTTCACCAATGGAGATCTATTTTATTGATGCTTGATCTCCAACAACCTTCCAAATTCTTCTTCCTTTTGAATGAAACTTTCCCAACTCTATAAAAAACCTTCTAATATGGTCCTTGGTGAATAAAGATCTTTTTCCTTGCATATTTATAGAGATTAACTACAAACCTTACTTGATATATGTTAAGATAGTGGTATTTATTAAGAATTTAAAAAACATAGAGTCGCCACTAAGGATTTTCACCTTAGTTTGTGCAAGTGAACTATGAAAAACCTACCAAATGTCTATCAATACCAAATTTATTTAAATCGTACAAGATCTGCACTTCTTCCAGCCAAATTTTTTAGTGATGAAATAAACTTTAGTGCAATAACTGTATAAGCTAGAAATATTGCACTCAGAACTTACAACTTTGAACAATTCTTATAGATCTAAATAGATAATGATGTTTCAACAACATATTTTCACTTAGATCATGTTAGAAACATTACCAGCGTCGGTATGTGTACAAATTTGTTCAAATAGTCCCCGGAAACGGTGCAAAAAGTGTTGGTATCCAAATTTATTCTTGTTTTGGAACTGAGCACCATCACATATTTGACATGCATCTTAGAGACAAATATATTTTAATGTCTGTTGTTTTGTATCCAGGGATGAGATTTAACTAGCCCTTTTTGACTCTGATTGTGGAGAGATGGATAGCACCTTCAAGAGGATTTGACCTATCCTCACTACTTTAGGTTGTGCCTCTTTAACCACGGTGAGAAGACCCCTAGTGTAACCTCTGTTTGATGAAGGAGATGGATATATCCTTCTTTTGCACAAATTTTATAAATAAAACCTTGGGAAAGTATGATCAATACTCCATAGTTTAACTCTCAAGAGTTATCACTTATAAAATATGGAGATACTTTCAAAAAAAGGCTAAGGTTACTGAAGATACTATGAAGTCTTGATTATTCTTCATATTTTAGTAAATAGGTTTTGTTCCTTTGTGGATATACATGGTAAAACAAGGGTATTACAGAGTAGGATTAGTCATTTGAATGATTATTTGGTGGGATATTAAGCAAGATAAATTGGAATTTTCCAGATCTTATAGAAACTTCACAACAATGCACAACTCAACAACAGAAAGCTTCATAATAGTTAAGACATTCCTTCAACTAGACAGTGTGCATCAATGGAGGCCGAGATTTGCATGTTTTCACATAATATTTGAGAATATAACACAAAGGATCGAGTTAAAATACTCAATTAAACACAAAAATATCTGATTAGTCATGCCTAATGTACACCAAAAGACTTACAAATAATCTCTGTCAACAAATCAAGGTAAAGGGATTTTAAATTGTTTATTTCATTACAAGGTGAAAGCTCTTCTGATAAATGAAATTTCAAATGCCACTAAACCATCAAAAGGATGAGATATGTATGATTTCACAAAGATTTCAATGTAAGAGTGCAATAGGAGAAAGAGAAACCATTTGTAGACATTTTGAAATAAACAGACACAAATTTGCCAAAGATTGAACACAAATTAATTTCAGAATTGCTTATATTCATCAATAGGGGAGAGCTTCTAGAGAAATCTCAGAGCTTTTCAATGACTATACATTTGCAACCAACTTGACATGATAGAAAATATAACACAGAATAAACTAATTAGGTATCTCAGATGGGTTTCTCAAAAGATGGCTTTCTCAAAATTTTCTCGTGAAATTTAACCCGTAACATTTTGCAGAGTATTCTCATTGCATTTATACATTTCACTCTCTAACTTATCCCAAATTCATACCCCAAAAAAGAAGAATATTCAAGGGACCTTTGCTTGTTACCAATTTTTGATAGAAAGTGATGTTTAACAAATTCACATCCGAAATCTGCCAGGTGGACCAATTGTGAACTGATCACATTTCTCAGACCCTTGACAAATGACTAGGATTCCATGCCATAACCTTTTTGACAGTCCTTTTAATCATTCTAATTTTGTCATGCGAGTAATCCCCTTTTTAATAATTCTCCAGAGGCTCTCTACAACAAGATCTGATAAGTAATCCTTTCACTCTCAACAAATTTTTCAACTTTTGTGCCTACAACCTCCATCATTTCATCCTTTTACCTCTCTTTCATTTGTAACTCTGCCCTGCATCCATATTCTTTGTAATTAACATTTTTGTAAGTGCTCGAGCAATTCAAATTTCAAAATATCAATCTTACCAATCCTTAGACTCACAAATTAAGTTCCAAATCCATTCAATGGCACTTTACAAACAAAAACGACAAGGAATTTCATCAAAAATGATGAAAAATAGTGCATATTCACATCTCCACGAGTCTTGGAGAAAAAATGATAGAAAAATAGGTAAAATGCACATAAACCATTGATTATGTCCCTTTTCAACTCTAGATTAGAGGCATCCACATGTTTTCTTGGAACAACAACAAAGGTGATGTATTGTGGCAAGTTTCCAAACAAGCGCAACCTTACCACGTGTCTCAGTCTAGAAGAGTTGTTAAAAAAATTGAAGGATCAGAGGAAATCACCATGTGTCTAGGGTACGAGACAGTTTTCCTTGGCTGTTGAAAATTCCAAGTAAGGGCAAAGTGAGTGGAAGCCTCCAAGTGTCCTCCTTTCACTTCTTACAAATAAAATTTAGGGGTCAATCCCCAATCAAGCATGGTCCATCCACGTGTCCCAGGCCTACCAAAGATGCACTGACTACATGAAACTGTAACAAATTTCTAAGTCTGGGTAAGGTAGTGGAAACATCCACATGTCTCCCCAGCGCAACTCCAAGGTCAAACCAAAAGGCTAATTTCTAGATGAGCATCGACCTTCCACATGGACAAGCTGTGAGTTGAGTTGGGCCTTAGAGTTTCAAAGTGATTCACCGAGCCACCTCTAACCAGAAAGGGATATGTTTCGACAGATGCTGAGATGTGAATTTGATGGGAAAAAACAAACCCATCAAACCGTAAAATGCAGGAAAATCACCATTTGTGCCTAGAAATGAATCTTTCTTTAAGGACATAGATTTTAGAAATGATATAAGGCCCAAATGTGATCCACCGAGCCACATCCAATCACATTTCCACAAATACTGGGAAAAAAATTGACAGGGAAAACAAAACGTGACTGTGGAAGAACATAAGGAAGTGAAAAAACCTGATTTTACGCCCAAGTTGTAAATTATTTCACATGGATAGAGGAATGGAAAAATAACTATAGATTTTAAGTGATCCTCGACCAAAGGGAGGGACTGATCATGGCATCCAAATGGAGGACAACATTTTCATGCACCAATATGGGGAGATAGAAAAGATGACAAAGCCCGAAAATTGAAGAGTTTCAAGGACAAAGGGGGCGAGATCAAATTGAGGACCAACAGTCTCAATCATTGTGATCTATTACTCATCCCGGTGGTTCTTGACCACCGTATATATCCTATGGATCCTAGCCATGTCTCCTATAGTAGGCTATGAAACCGGTGCCTTACCCTTGTTATTATGGTTATGAGGGAACTCTTTCTAATGATGCCCCTGTACACTGCACCCATAAAAGCTACCAGGTCCCTTCAATGAGAAGTGGCTCATGCACATACTCTAGTGGTCTATTTCATGGATCCTAATGACCCTACTATGGACTGTTGTGGTCACTACTGATGAGCTACTACTGACTAAGCTCTAGGTAGTGCTTGATTCCTGAATTATCTGCTAGGAAGAGGCCCCATTCTACATCCCCTCTAAGCATCGAATCTCTGTGGAAGCCTAAATAGAGGGAAAGTATGTTACTGCTGAGGTGGATGTTGTGGTGATCTGAATGAATATTGTGTAGAACCATGTCTTTCACAAGGAGGAGTTAAACCCCTCCACATGTTATCCTACATCTGCTGGATATGGCTCTGCACTCTATCTCTGGCCTGCGACGTCTTCCCCCTGGTCTCTTCCATGATGTAGGCCTTCTCCAACCTCTACTAATGGTTATGGGAAATGAATTTGCATTGCCCCTCCAATGTCTAGGCTCATGCCCATGATGAGCCTATAGATCCTCACCTACTCATCCTGGATGTAGTCCATGTACTGGATCAAGTACAAAAAGTGACTCTCATACTCCACCACTATCATGGATGCCTAGCGAAGGTCATAGAACTCATATATCCTCTACTGAATGAACCTCTTGGACATGTATTTACTACTTAACGACTCCTCAAAGATATCCCAAGTGATAGTCTTAGAATCCACATGTAGTTTTAATCCTCGGTCTGCCACCAAACCCTGGCTCTGTCTCTTAGAAGGTTGAATGAAACACAATCCTTCGTGTTGCTAGTACACAAACATGGCTTGAAGAATCCACTGAAACTGACCAACCATGCCTCTTCCTGAAATCCCGTAGTGTCCCCAGTGATATGAGATGGATAGAGTTTCAGGATCTCTCTGATGTGATTTGCTATTGTAGACTATCTTCCTCTAGGTCTATCAACGCGCTCATCACACTGCTTAGGAATCTTAAATCTGTCCCTGTTTCTTGTAGCCCTATCTCCATGATCACTCTATGTTGAATCTCACCTACCTAAATCCACGTGGGATTTATCTACCCTATACTCATCACTACATTGGGAAGGTGCACGAGCCTCTATTGATGTCTCTCTATGTTGTGTATTGTGTCTCCCTCCTAAGGATTCTCCGCGTATAGTGACATTAACATCTTGTAACATCTGAAGTATCTGAGGTAATATGGCCATTACTGCCTGATTTGAATATGCTAAGTCTACGTCCACATGCGAAAATCCCTCATATGGTCTGCACCTTCTATACAGAACAAGGTGAGATTTAGTTTATTACTCTAGATTTTGTTTCATTTTTCTAGGTTTTCTTCATTTAAGCTATCATGCAAGTTGTGTGATCTAGGTTTAGAGTTGCACTATGTTTCCTTGTTATGCATTTTGTTTCCAAGTGTTCCTGGGGTCCAAGCTTTGAACCAATAAAACTGATACCTAGTGTAATGCCCATAATTTTGACGTTCTAAAACCACATTAATCCTTAAACAATTATCTAGAAAGTTGTGGAATTGTTTTTTGTTTCAATATATAAGGGTTTCAAGCCCTAATATATGTTTAATTAATTTCTACTAGAAAGGTTGCATTTCCTAGGATAGATACAGTCTAGATTATAAATTAAATATTCTTAATCTAGTTTGAAAGTCAATTTAATTATCATCACTAGAGAAGTGTTCAATAATTCCTTTCACTAGGTTAAATAGTTTCCCCCAATAGGAATTAACATTCAACTCATATTTAATCAACTCTTATCCATAGTTATCTTGGTTCTCTTTGATCTTTTTCCTTAAAGTCCATTTAAATAATTACTAAGACATACTAGGAACTAAATATTTATTTTATACTACAAGGGTATTAAATGGCCCCATTCACCCATTTACACATACCTTTAAATTATCTAAAAAACCATAATATTTATTCTTACCTAACAATTTTAGGGTTTATTCTAAACCCTTGGATTAAATCAAATTTGGCCACTAGATCTTAAGGTTCCATTTTAACCCTAACTATCCTTACAAAAATTTTATAAACATTTTTCTTTCCCTAACCTCCTCATTTGTTTCTCTTCGGTTTAAAGGCTGAAGGAGTGGATGCCATGGGTCTAGGGAAACCCATGGAAAAATCTTGTTGGACCTAATGTGCAAGAAGAAGGGGATTCCATCCAAATGTATCCTCATTAATAATAGCTAGAACATAGATTTAATCATGCATTCCTAGTTATTTAATTTCAATGCTAACATATATTCTAGATCTGGTTTCAGATCTATTATTTATTAATTCTCTATTTTTCTTATTTTGGTTTTCATTGATAGGGAAGAAACCCATTTTGTATATCAAGAGTTTAAGGTATCTAAATCCCTTTATATAGGTTTGTGTTTGGGTCCAAAAAAACATACATGGACCACGCCGGCTGGATCTACATTTAGGTGAAGTTTAGATCCATAAGAGCAAATGGTTTGGATGGAAACATGTTTTTTTTTAGAAAAAAAATAGTCCATGCACAAGTGACCGACGATGGTCTCTTGACCATCCATGGTAGCCACTGTGCTACCGATGTCAGTTCCACTACTGGCACTGGTTCCTGTGGCATAACTATATTTTAGATTGTTATTTTAAATACAAAGTATATTAGATTTGTACAAGGAGTAACTTGTTATTCAATTTCATGAAAACATAATAGTCTCAAAGGTATCTGATTCAACAAAAGTGCTCATGAAGGTATCTGATTCATTTTAAAAAAGAGCCATTTATACATGTCAATTTGAAGTTGGATTAAAAATTACAATTTATACAGTATACAATGACCATAGATGTCGGTCATAGGAATGCTGAAAATAGTTCTTTGAAGTTATCAAGAGATAACTTTAATTTTACATATATCAAAACTAGAGAGTATTTAACTAACTCAAACCAAAATAAAGCTATGACAACATTTATACAGTATACATTTTGTGATCATGTCGGTCATAAATGCTTTCAAAATAGTTCAGTTGCCATCACCATATAAATGTAATGTACATGCCACCATCACATCATCATCATCGATATAAATGTCTCTCTATGTATATAAGAATCCATATAATCATACTATGAATCACAATTTATTAATAATCGAAATATCTCTATTATCTAACATCTTGCTAAACCAAAATGATAGAATAATATCCATGTTTATAGTCAACAATGATCGAAAGAAAAATATAATAAGTGTCGAAGAGGAGTGTGTACTACATATGACATGTATTGATTGTATAATGAAATAAACAACTCAATCACATGATTTATAGTATTTAAAAAGAAATAAATAATGAGATTTGATGTACATATAAATTAATAATGAAATATTCTGCATGTAAACTGGAACCTTGTTTGTTGTTTTTGAATTTAACATTTCACCTAAACTATGATTCCCGCCCTCATCAGAGTAATGCATTGGTCCTTTGGGGATTTTTTTCTTCCTTTCTGAAGAAAAACATGGAATGACAACCTATGTGAGGTGTTAAATTTTATAATAAAACACATATATACATATTGCATGCTATTAATCAATTGCTGCAACTGAAAACATAATAAAATTATGTAACTTTTCCCCCAGTTAGATTCATTCATCAATAAATTCAATTGAGAGAATTTTTTTGAGTTGCCCATTTTCACATGAGTCCAAAAATTGTTGACATTTTTGGCCATCCTATGGGAAAATCTTCCTTCTAGCTTGTAGACTAGTTCCTTACTCTAGTCCATTTGGCATGGAGTCAAAGAATATAACTAAAGTCTACCCTTTTCTGAAAAACCCACCCATCTAAAAAATAAACTAAAGCTGTGAAAGGATTTGGTAAACCATATAACATGCATGAATGTACTTATTGAATTGAAAAACATTGCAATGTGCATGAACTGCACTTATGAAAAGGGAAATCCTACTCTAACCAGACATTGTAGGATTTTCAATAACAGTGTTTAAGAAACATACCATTCACAGGAATGGAAATTTCTTCTCCATTAAACCTTGAAAGCTGAAATGTATTGTGCTCTTTGCAAGCTAAAATCATATAAAGACCACTTTAGATTGTATTAAACTTCATGTTGTTTCCTGAATTTCCATAATCAACATCCCATTTAGACACAATGTCTCCTTCAATGAAAACTCTGAACTTATCCTTTTTATCAAATGTTCTCTGGATTTTTCTCTATTTTTTTCATGTTTATATGGGCTTGATCTCTGATCTCTTGTAGCTCCATAAATTCTGCATAACGAATCTACATCGGTTCATTCTCAAGTATTTCCATCTAATGTAGTAAATCCAATGTGGTAAACTCAATTGAGACGAGTGTTCTTGCTTCATGTCCATAAACAACCTTGTCCAGTGAATTACTAACTGATCTTTTAAGAGTCACTTTGTCAGCCCAAAGTGTTGAATTTAACATCAGATACCAAGCTCTTTGGTTTTCCTTGAGTGTTATTCTGATGATCCTCAAAAAATTTTTTTTAGTAATTTTAGCTAATCCATTACCTTGTGGGTAATATTTAGATGAAGTACTCAAATTAATACCATGGTTACAACCTATTTTATTACGTTTGCACCATGAAATTCTAAGGAATTATCTGATGTGATAGTTACTGGAACACAAAATCTATAAATTATACCTTTGTAGAATGATAAAACTGAAGTCTCATTAGCTTCATTCAAGGCTACTCTTTCAGCATAACGTGTGAAATAATACATGGTAGTAAATATCCACTTGTGTCCTTATGATGAAGGTGGATTTATCATGTCAATGAAAAAAAGAATCCACTGCATGAATGGTTGATCCACTGAAATATGTTGCTGGGGTAGGAAAGATAAATGTTCCTTTCCAACAAAGAATGAACACTTCTTCAACTTTCTAATCAATTCGAAGCAATCCTTGAATATGATGGGCCACTAGTAATCAAATTTCATAATTTTTAAGGTTGTAGTACGTGCTAAAAAATGGCCTCCACCAGGTCCTTCATATAACTCAGATAATAGTTGTTGTACTCTATCATATTCAATACATCACAGAAAAATTTCATTTATATCCCTTTTGAACAACACACCATTAATGAAAACGTAAGGTATAACTTGTAATCTTAAATATTTTTTATTTTTCTTGTGCATACCTTCTGGATAAGTACCATGCTACATGTAATTAATCACATTGGTCATCCATCTTGATCCCTAAACTTCTAGATTGAGTTCTAGTTGCTGATTTTCAAGTTGTACTAAGATTTCTGATTGTTGATACGTGATTTCAGCATGTTGTAATGAGTTTTCTGATTCTGTATCCTATTTGTTTTTCCATATCACTTATCAGATGTTCATGTGATCCTGTACCTCATATTGTTTTTGTAACACGGATGTCAACATCATACTCCATAACCTTTGTAATCCAACATACTCTCTTCTCATTCAGTTCTATGTTCAACAAAGAACGCTTTAACACTTTTATGAGAGACTAAAACATGCATCTTATTATTTGAAATCATGTACTTGAAATTATTTAATCCTCTAACTACATCAAGTACTTGTTTTTTAATAAAAGTGTATCTTTATCTCATAGTCATGTAAGATCTGCCCAAAGAAAGAAATTGGCTTTTTAATATTTTCATCATTAACCTGATTTAATATGGCTGAAATGGTGTTAGTTCCTCCAAGTGCATACATCATGAAATTATTATCAAAATTTGGATCGCAAGACTAGGAGCTTGCAAAATAGTTGTCTTGATAGCTTCAAATCCTTTCCTCTGTTAATGGTGCAAGAGAAAGTTTTTTTATTTCTTTAACATGGTTGTTAATGGCTTGACTAATACCACAAAATCTTGATGGACTGAAAATATAAAAATTTTGGGATTCAAAGATATTCCAAACTGCCTGCAAAACTGAAACAATTTCCTTGGATGCATAAGATGATCATCAAAATTCTTTTAAAATACACTAATATAATCTAAACAAAATAGTATGCATTTATTTAATAGGCTATGAAAATCCTCATCCATTGCATGTTGAAACGTTTTATCGGTATTAGAAATTCCAAATTGTATTCTTTTGTAAGCATAAGTATCCCACTTTGTGGTGAAAGCTATTTTGTATTTGTCTTCTTCATACACAAGAATCTGATTGTATCCGCTATAACCATCCAAAAGGGACAGCCTGTTTGATCCTAAAACTATTCTTAAAATATGATCTATGCCGAGTAACAGATAATGATCTTTTAATAAATCCTTCTTAAGAGCTCTAAAATCCATGCATAGTTGGATTTCTCAACTATTTTTCCTAATAGGCACAAGATTAGCTACCCAACTTGAGTGTTTAACTTGAAAAATAATATTGGACTCAATTTACTTAGATAACTCTTTTTTCTCATCAAGGGTTTAATCTTAGGATTTACAGTCTTTTTATTACCTAACTAGTTTGAATTTTGGTTTAAATTCAATGGTATGCTCAAATCCTCTCAAATATTAGTATTTCCAAGTAAGAAACTCTTTATATTCTTTACATAAATTAATGAAATTTTTTTTTCAGCTAAGGAAGATACATTTTTGATAAATAAATTATTTTCATCATCAACTAAGATCTCTTCGTACATATCTACATAAGTCGACATCTTTCCTTTATCCTATCTTAATTAATCATTAGAACCGAAAATATCTTCTAATGTGACCAGTCCTTGGGGCATCTTGTTTGTCTTTAATTGAACAATTTGGTCACCAAATAAATGCTTTAATTTTTATTGATTAACTGCAGAAAATTCAGCTTCTTTATATAGAAATCTACATATTTTCTCATCATCTTTGAAAAATTTCCAGTTTTCTTCATTATCAGGTACTAAAGGTCTGACAATCAGTTTTATATGTGCCTGCATTTTTTTGTTTTCAATTTTTTCTAACACCAACGGCTACAAGTTTGTCTGCATGTTTGTTTTCAGCTCTTGCAACATATTGCATATTAATAACATTTAAATCCTCCATTAAGTCTAAAAATCTATGCTTAAAACATTTCAACAATGAATTCTTACATACATTCAAGTTTTTTACTTCATTAATTACTAACTCTGAATCATCAAATACTTATAATATGTGTATATCTCTTTCTCTGGCCCATTATAAGTCATGAATTAATTCTTCATATTTAGCTACGTTATAAGTACATGAGAATTACAGAGTTAGAGCTGAAATATGCTTTTCATTTGTAGGGGAAGTAAGCATCAAACCCGCACCTTGTCCTTTTTTTTCTTTGCTCCATTGAAATGAAGCTTCCATAAGTAATCTATTTTTTGTTTTGTTTTGGATGGCAAGGGGATTGATGCATTTTCTTCATGCAAACAATAAACACAAAATAAATCTTCTTCTACTTCTTTGAAAGGATCATAAGCATATTCTTATTGACTTTTTTTATCCATAAACATGTTAGAAACACCATCTAATGTAGAAACATGTGTTGTGATGTCAAAATCATACTAATCTATGGCTGCATAGTTTACTACAAAATTGGAAGCATGACTTTAAATATGAAATCTAGCCGAAGGATCTGAAATGAATGTAACTTTAGTTCCATACCTTACAGTAAAAAAAAAAATGTCCAATCTAAAGAAAGATAACCTCCTATCTTTTCTATGAAATCTCTTGATAAACATAAAGCAAAGTAGGGAGGTAAATTTGCTGCTATAACATTTTGCAGGATAGAAAAATTTCAACAAACATGTAACCTCACCTCCAAATTTCTAATGAAGCAAGCTGTGTTAGTTGACGTTCCATCTAGATGCAACACACTTTTATCTATAGTTTCATACTATAGGCCTAATTTTTTGTGATTGCCTTAGGCATTACTGTGTTGCTTGCACAACTGTCAACCATGTAGTTATGAACTAAATAATCCCCAATAGTCAAAGATAGATAAAAGGGTGGTGGATTTTTAATATCATGAACATTTAAAACTTTTTATACCATCCACTTAACCTCTTTTATGTGATATTTATTTAGTATACCAAGAACCATATCTCCTTTCTAAGCTTCCTTTTTCATTGGTTTTGAAGAAATGTGCAACTTAGCAAGCTCATGAGCAAGTAGCTCCTGTTGTCCTAGATTAATCAAAGCATCCCACAATGAAATCTTAATATTATTCTTTTTCATTACCTCAACAATATTAAAAGAAGCAACGGTATTTGAAAAATCTTCCACTGTTTTAGGATAAGCTTTAGCAAAAACTGACTTTGCTTCAACAACTTTTGAAATCTAACATATGAATAATCTTCTAGGATTAGGTTGCAATTGTTTTTACTGCTCTTTAGGAGATGAACTGCTTGTTATTTTTTGACCTATACTTGTTGATTTATTAGTGACTGTAGGAAAAATAGTTTTATTTTATTTTATTTCTTTATCTTGAGCCTTTTATTGAGACCTAGTTTTAACTGCAATAAAATCTTCTTCTCTAAAATTGAATAATTTTTGTTCAGGTGATTTCTGAATCTGAACATCTTGCTACCCACCCTCCATTTGAGGTATAAATAATATTTCAGATTGAGGTTGTGCAACAAGGCTTGTATTTAGGAATGCATTTAGACAATTAACAGTTGAATGAGGTTGATTGCAAGGTAAAAACCAGTATTTTGAAGCCATGTTGACTGGAACAAGAGCGTTAGATGAACTAGGAGCTTTATGATCAAATTGTGTTGGCTGATATGGTTGCCCATAATTTTGATTTTTCTGATATGGCTACCTATAATGCAGATTTTGTTGGTATGAAGCTTGGTAAGGCTTACTAGGATGAGCTAGTCTGTTCTCAATTGACATTAATTTATTTCCCATATTTTGTAAGGGCTTAAATACATCATCTGATGGAGTTGTAATAACAAGATTTATGATTGTAATAGGATGTGTTATAGGTGCCAAATATTTTATAAGAGGCATTGAAGGCCTTAGGGCTAATTTGTTAGCTTGAATAAGGTTGTTTTGATCCCTAATAACAATATCATAAGTTTTTAGAAGTGTAATTCCTCCCATAGAATGAAACATGGCTGAAATTTTGCTATTTAAAGCCATAAGATAGTATAGAAATGCATGATCATCTTGAGGCTTAACACTGGTTGGAATTATTTCCCAAGATCTAACAAATATGATGTTAAAACTAGCCATAAATTCATGAGGACATCTTTTGATTGTAGACAGTTGTTCTATCAGAGATAAATTATTTGAATTTTCTTGAAATTGATTAAGTAGTTGCTCCCCTAATTCATCCCAAGTTTTTATGCTCCGTATTGATAAATTTCTCTACCATTGCAAAGTTTGTCCTCTCAATGATGCAACTAATATTCTCAAGGCTACATCTTCATGAGTTACATTATGGAATGCAAAAATTGATGCAATATATTTAATATGCTTAGTAGGGGTAATTTTATTTTCACCAGTAAATGAAGGTAAACCTTTAGTGTAGCAGTAGGTATATCATGATACAATTAAATTACTAAAGGGATTCCATTAGTAAAGGTCACTTAATTTCTAGGTGGTGGTCATGGTTGATGTATGATTACTAGGATTTGAACAACAAGATTAACACGTGGTTAAGGAAGGAGAGAGGGGTTGCCCAAACCATGCCTAGTATAATTTAATGTATTGCCAAATTTTCTTCTTCTTGAATAATTTAAAGGTAATGAAATAAAATCAATAGGAATTCCTCTTACTGATAATCTTGTAGTCACATTAGGCATGGAACATGCTATAAAACTGGTTTAAAATAATACTTACGGAATCTTCAAATAATTTATTTTGATTTTTAATGGATTACTGTAGCTTTATTATTCCAAAATTGATTTGCTTTCTCTATAAATATGTTGTAATCTACTACAGATCTAATCCATGTCCCACCAGGCGTGCCAATTTTTTTTATCTTTCAGAAGTTCACCCTTTTTGAGAGATAAAAAAGGAGTTCTAATATTTCTTTATCTCTCACTTCTGTAGATATAATGGAAACACCTCAGGTTTGTGGGTATACCTATTTTTTAGGTGAGTCTCTAGTATTAAGGTTGGTTCCTTATTTATGTATCCTAAACTATTTTTTTTGAGGTCTTGAGGGTAAAAATATTGGTATAACTAAATTGAAATGGGGTGATACATAAAAATTATTGAGGGCTTTGACTAAGTACATGCACAATAAAATTGAGAGCAAATTGTAGATGCATGAACCAATGGTTTTTAGCAGAATTTTAAGGCAAAACACTTATGTATTGAGGCATAAAACTGTATAAATTTTCCCCTAGTTAGATTCATTCATCAATGCCATCCATCGAGAGAAAACATTCTAGTTATTGATTTTTGCACGAGTGCAAAAATTGTCAACATTTTTGGCAATCCTGTGCAGAAAACTTCCTGCTAGCTTGTAGACCAGTGTCTTACTCTAGTCCATTGGGCATGGAGTCAAAGCAAATAACCAAATTCTGCCCTTTTCTTAAAAACCAACCCCTCTAAAAAAAAAAACTAAAGCTGGGAAAGGATCTGGTAAACAAAATCACTTGCATGAATGTACTTATTGAATTGAAAAAAATAGCAATGTGCATGAACTGCAGTTATTAAAAGGGAAATCCTACTCTAAGCAGACACTATAGGATTTTCAATAAAAATGTTTAAGAAACATACCATTCATAGGAATGGTAAGTTTTTCTCAGTTCAACCTTGAAAGCTAAAATGTATTGTGCTCTTTGCAAGCTGAAATCATATAAGGACCACTCTAGATTGTATCAAACTGCATGTGGTTTCCTGACTTTTCACGATCAACATCTCATTTCAACACAATGTCTCCTTCATCGAAAACTCTGAACTTATCCTTTTTATCAAATGTTCTTTTTATTTGTCTCTATTTTTTTTTCATGTTTAGATGAGCTTTATCTCTGAGCTCTTGTAGCTCCATTAATTCTGCATAACGAAGCTACATCAGTTCATTCTCAAGTGATACCATCTAATGCAGTAAATCCAATGTGGGAAACTCAACTGAGATGGGCATTCTTGCTTCATGTCCATAAACAACCTTTTACAGTGAATTGCTAACTGATATTTTAGGAGTCACTCTATCAACCCATAGTGTTGAATTTAACATCAGATACCAATCTCTTTGGATGTGCTTGAGTATTATTATGATGATCCTCAAAATATTTTTGCTAGTAATTTTAGATAATCCATTATCTTATGGGTAATATTTAGATGAAGTACTCAAATAAATTGTATGATTGATAGCCTAATTGGTTACCTTTGCACCAAGAAATGCTAAGGCATTATCTGATATTATAGTTATTGGAACACAAAATCTGTAAATTATACCTTCGTAAAATGATAAAATTGAAGTCTCATTAGCTTCATTCAAGGATAATACTTCAGTCTAAGGTGTGAAATAATCCATGGTAGTCAAGATCTACTCGTGTCCTTGTGATGAAGGTGGATTTATCATGTCAATGATGTGAAGAACCCACTACATGAATGGTTGATCCACTGAAATAGGCTACGGGGGTAGTGAAGATAAACATTCCTTTCCAACAAAGAATGCAAACAAATTCAACGTTCTAATCCATTCGAAGTAGTCCTTGAATATGCTGGACCAATAGTAACCAAATTTCATAATTTTTAAGGTTGTAGTACATGCTAAA
This sequence comes from Taxus chinensis, assembly GCA_019776745.2. Lineage (NCBI taxonomy): Eukaryota > Viridiplantae > Streptophyta > Pinopsida > Cupressales > Taxaceae > Taxus > Taxus chinensis. The sequence continues at coordinate 159,117,823 of CM034153.1, read as the reverse complement.
AGGTTTCCTCCTCCAAGTCCTTCATACAACTCAGATAATAGTTGTTGCACTCTATCATAATCAATACATCACAGAAATATTCCATTTATATCCCTTTTGAATAACACATCGTTAATGAAAACATAAGCTACAACTTGTAATCTCAAATATTTTTTATTATTCTTGTCCATACATTTCGGATAAGTACCATGATGCAAGTAATTACTCACATCGTTCATCCATCTTTATCCTTGAACTTCTAGATTGAGTTCTGGTTGCTGATTTTCAGGATGTAATATAAGATTTATAATTGTTGAGATGTGATTTCAGCATGCCATAATGAGTTTTATGATTATGTAGCCTATTGTTTTTCCATATCACCAATCACATGTTCACATAATCCTTTACCTCATATTGTTTTTGTAACACAGATGCCAACATCATACTTCATAACCTTTGTAATCCAGCATGCTCTCTTCTCATTCAGTTCTTTGTTCAACAAGAACGCTTTAACACTTAGATGAGAGACTAAAACATGCATCTTATTATTGGAAAGCATGTACTTGAAATTATTTAATCCTCTAACTACATAAAGTACTTGTTTTTCAAGAACAGTGTATCTTATCTCATAGTCATGTCAGATCTTCCCAAAGAAAGCAATTAGATGCTCAATATTTTCATCATTAACCTAGTTTATTATGGCTAAAATGGTTTTAGTTCCTCCAAGTGCATACATCATGAAATCCTTATCAAAATTTGGATTTTCAAGAGTAGGAGATTGCGAAATAGCTGTCTTGATAGCTTCAAATGATTTCCTCTTTCGATGGTCCAAGAGAAAGTTTTTTCTCTCTTTAACATGGATGTTAATGGCTTCACTAATACTGTTAAATCTTGATGGACTTAAAATATAGAGTTTTTGGGATTCAATGATATTCCAAACTACCTAAAAATTTGAAAAGTTTTCCTTAGATGCATAAGATGATCATCAGAATTATTTGAAAATACACTAACATCATCTAAATAAACCAGTATGCATTTATTTAATAGGATATGAAAATCCATATCTATTGCACGTTAAAACATTGCACTGGTATTATAAATTCCAAATCATATTCTTTTGTAAGCATAAGTACTCCAATTTGTGGTGAAAGCTATTTTGTATTTGTGTTCTTCACACACAAGAATCTGATTGTATCTGTTATAACCATCCAAAACGGATAGCCTGTTTGATCTTGAAACTATTCTTAAAATTTGATCCATGTTGGGCAGAATATAATGATATTTTAATGAATCCTTCTTAAGAACTCTAAAATCCATGCATAGTTGGATTTCTAAATTATTTTTCCTAACAAGCACAAGATTATTTACCCAACTTGAGTGTTTAAATGGAAAGATAATACCAGATTCAATCAACTTGGATAACTCTTTTTTCTCATCAAGGGTTTAATCTTAGGATTTACAGTCTTTTTTATTGCCTAACTACTTAGACTTTTGGTTGAAATTCAATGGTATACAGGGCCAAACTGGGATCAAATCCTCTCCAATCTTAGTATTTCCAAGTAATTTTTAAAAAAAATTCTTTGCAGAAATTAATGAAAAAATAAAATCAGCTAAGGAAGATACATTTCCGATAAATAAATTATTTTCATCATGAACTAAGATCTCTTCGTACTTATCTACCTAAGTCAAGATCTTTCCTTTATACTTTCTTAATTGATCATTAGAACTAAAAATATCTTCTAATGTGACCAGTCCTTGGGGAATCTTATGTCTTTAATTGAACAATCTTGTCACCATATAAATAATATAATGTTTCTTGATTAACTACAGAAAATTCAACTTCTTTGTACAGAAATATGCATATTTTCTCATAATATTCAAAAAAATTTAAATTTTTCTTCATTATCAAGTACTAAAGGTCTTATAATCAGTTTTATATGTGGCTGCACTTTGTTGTTTTCAATTTATTGTAGCACCAACTACTACAAATTTGTCTGCATGTTTTTTTCAGCTCTTGGAACATATTGCATATTAATAACATCAGAATCCTCCATTAAGTCTAAGAATCTATGCTTGAAATATTTCAGCAATGAATTCTTACATACATTAAAGCTTTTTACTTGATTAATTACTAACTTTGAATCACCAAGTACTTGTAACATGCATATACCTCTTTTTCTGGGCCATTATACGCCATGAATTAATGCTTCATATTCACCTATGTTACAAGTACATGAGAGTTACAGACTTAGTGATGAAAAATAACTTTCATTTTTAGGGGAAGTAAATATCAAACCTACACCTTTTCCTTTTTTGTTCTTTTCTCCATTGAAATGAAGCTTACATAATACTTTTGTTGTTTTTTCTATTTTGGAAAGCAAGGGAATTGATGCATTTTCTTCATGCAAACAATAAAAGAAAAATAAATCTTCTTCTACTTCTTTGAAATGATCATAAGCATGCTCTTCTTGAGTTTTTTCATCCATAAACATATTAGAAACACCATCTAATGTAGAAACATGTGTTGTGATTTCAAAATCTTATTAATCTATGGCTGCATAGTTTGCTACAACATTTGAAGCATGAGGTTCAATATGAAATCTAGCTAAATGCTTTGAATTGTATGTATCTTTTGTTCCATACATTGTACTAAAAAATAAAAATGGCCAATATGAAGAAAGATAACCTCATATCTTTGCTATGAATTCTCTTGATAAATATAAAGAAAAGTAGGGAGGTAAATCTACTACTGTGACATTTTACAAGATAGAAATATTTCGATAAACATGTAACATTACCTCCAAATTTCTAATGAAGCCAAATGTGTTAGTTGATGTTCCATCTAGCTCCAAAACGCTTTTATTTGTAGGTTCATACTTCAGGCCTAATTTTCTGCAATTGCCTTAGGCATTACTGTGTTGCTTGCTCTACTGTCAACAATGTAGTTATGAACTAAATAATCCCAAATAATCAAAGATAGAAAAAAGGGTGGTGGCATTTTAATATCACGAACATTTAAAACTTTTTGTACCGTCCACTTAACCTCTTTTATGCAATATTTTTTTATTGTACCAAGAACCATATCTATTTTTTGAGCTTCCTTTTTCATTATTTTTGAAGAAATGTGCAACTTAAAGAGCTCACGAGAAAGTATCTCTTGTTGTCCTAGAATACTCAAAGCATCGCATAATGAAATATTAAGATTATTCTTTTTCATTACCTCAACAATATTAAAAGAAGCAATGGTATTTGAAAAATCTTCTATAGTTTTAGCATAAGATTTAGCAAAAATTGACTCTACTTCAATAGATTTTGAAATTTGAGGTATGAATAATCTTCTAGGATTAGGCTGCAATTGTTTTTGCTATTCTTTAAGAGATGAAATGCTTGCTTTTTTTTTACCTATACTTGCTGATTTATTAGTGACCATAGGAAAAATAGTTTTATTTTATTTCTTTTTTATCTTGAGCCCTTTCTTGAGACCTAATTGTAACTGCAATAAAATCTTCTTCTCCAAAAATGACTAAGTTATGTTCAGGTGATTTCTTACTCTGAGCATCTTGCTACCCGCCCTCCATTTTCAGCATAATTAATACTTCAGATTGAGGTTTTGTAACAAGGATTATATTTAGGAATGCATTTGGACAATTAATAGTTGAATGAGGTTGATTGAAAGGTAAACACCATTCTTCTAAAGCCACGTTGACTGGAGCAAGAGTGCTAGATGAGCTACGAGCTTTATGATCAAATTTTGTTGGCTGATATGGTTGCCTATAATTTTAATTTTGCTGATATCGATGCCTATAATGCAGATTCAGCTGGTATGAAGTTTGGTAAGGCTGGCTAGGCTGAGCTAGTTTGTTCTCAATTGACATTAATTTATTTCCAAAATTTTGAGAGGCCTTAAATACATAATTTGATGGAGCTGTAATAACAGGCTTTATGAGTTTAATAGGATATGTTATAGGTGCCAAATATGTTATAAGAGGAATTGAAGGCCTTGGAGCTAATTTCTTAGCTTGAATAAGGTTGTTTTCAGCCCTAATAACAATATCACAAGATGTTGGGAGTGTAATTCCTCCCATAGACTGAATCATGGCTGAAATTTTATTATTTAAAGCCATAATATAGTATAGAAATGCATAGTAAAATTTTAGCATAATACTAGTTGGAATTATTTCCCAAGTTCTAACAAATTTGATGTTAAAACTAGGCATAAATTCATGAGGAGATCTTGTGATTGTAGACACTTGTTCTATCAAAGATAAATGATTATAACTGTCTTGAAATTGATTAAGTAGTTTCTCCCCTAATTCATCCCAAGTTTCTATGCTCCCTATCGCTAATTTTCTCTACTATTGTAAAATTTTTCCTTTAAATGATGCAACTAATATTCTCAAGGCTACATCTTCATGAATTATGTTATGGAATGCAAAAATGGATGCAATATATTTAATATGCTTAGTAGGGGTAATTTTATTTTCACCATTAAATGAACGCTAATATTTTAGTGCAGTAGTAGATATATCTGTTGACAATTTTTGCACTTGTGAAAAAATGGGCAACTCGAAACTCTGTTACGATAGATAGCATTGGTGAAGTACACCTAAGCTAGGGGAGATTATATTAGATTATGTCGTTACTACTAATTTATTTAAAAGATTACATGAAATTTACAGCTATGTGTGTTGTTACAAAACATAATAGATCACATAGTCTGCAATTTATTGACCATCCTCGGCAAAAGAACACAAGCCCCGAAGGATAGTTGTGTTGTCTTAATGAGGACATCCAATTACAGAATAGGTGAAATTTAAATTTTTGGAACAACAAACATAAGTGCAGATCATAGAAAATCAGAGTTTGTTACTGAATGTTATAAGTTCTAGTCAAAGTTCTTTCCTTTATGATTAATACGTTAAATTATGTTACTAAGTTATTTAGTTCATTATACAATCCATACTGAAACCAAAAATGCAGAAAGAGATATACAAATCATTTACAAAATTCAATTTTATATTCATAAGGAGTTCTGAAATGTTTCCCACACAAGCCATGGGATGTAACTGAAAAGTAAAGTAAAACTACTGAACAGAAAGATACACATGCATGAATGAGAAAGAAAAGGAGTATGAGTGAACCCATCATTGCCTTGGGGATTTATTTCTTTGATCGAATCATCTCTACTCCAGCCTTTTCTTCATCTCTATTGAAGAATCCCTGTACCTGAAAAGAAAAGAGGTTAACTGTCAGTTACAAGCTCAGGGATCAAACCATATTCCTACACTATCCTACTTTGTGCATATGAATCTTCCCCAAGCAGGAGATGTATTCTATTTAAAGGACAAACTGCATGCATGCTTTATTCACTCAGAAGGAATAAAGTGAAAAGAAAGAAGAAAACATTGACATAAGAGAGGCCAAAAAGCCTAATTATTTTCTAGTTGTTTTCCTGAGTGTGCAGGTACATCTTACAGCCGAAGGAAAATAGACAAGTCATAAGTGAATGCATAAAGGGAAGAATGTAACTCAAAGTTTTAGTAACTATTATAAAATAGAAGAAGTCAAAGTGTAGAAGAGAAACTCACAGATAAGATAGGATTACTTGTTTTAGTTGCAACAGAAGAGGGAGGATCGATTTTCAAGAAGTTGAAGATAAATGGAAAGAAGGGATTACAGCTGAAACATGATGAGAGAGAATATTCTGGGAGAATTTTGACAGGGTTTCTCCATGTAAAATGGACACTTACCACTTTTCATCACGTAGTTTCCAATTACTACATGCTTTAAGGAACTATGCAAACCAAATAAGTAATACATGAAGCAGAAAAGCATCACATAATCAAAATAAACAGCTAGCATGTTTTTAGTTTTCAATTGCTATATCAGTTCAACAAAAATGGTGTTACTTTATATATTCTAGATCAGAAAATATAACTACTATTTCTGAAAAAGGCATTACGGAAATGATTTTGAAAAAAAATTGTCAGGGCTTCGCCAAAAAAAATCAGCATTTCAAATTTTCCAGGAAGTATCTAAGTAAAAAATGATTACAGAAAGGAAATAAAGCATATGAGTAGAGTAGTTTTATCAGTGTAGGTAGTCCCGAAATAAAATATTAATACAACTTGAAGAGTTATGAAAAAACAAGAATACAGATATTCAAAATAGCTTCCAAAGAATATATCAAGGAAATCATGAAGGAAAGCAAAATGTTTTTAAGTATCGAAACCCTTGAGAAGGCCAAAAAGTATCAAAAATACAAGGATAGAGTGCATCAGTTCCTCAGACAGAGAAAAAATTTGCGATCAAACGAAATTTTCTATGCAAAAGAACATCTAAATCAGGGACAATGAACGTAAAGAGAGCGTACCAGTTGAACTCAAGGTGAAATACTCTCGAAGACCATCAAGATTAGAGTAAGAGGGGAAAACCAAGAATGTTTTCAACTCAAAATCCCCAAAGGAACCACAAAGAATGCAAAGAAATAGTGAATTATCAGTGTTTCAAAGTCAAAGTAATAATGACAAAATAACTACTGTGGTCAAAGGTCAAATACTTACCATCCTTGCATCAAAAAAGTTATGCTATAGGACAAATACCAATCAACAGAGCCAAAACAAAGAAGAAATGCAAATATTTGAGCCGCATGACATTACACTACCTCAACATACCAAGTTTCGAGCTCAACTAATCATCTTTGGAGGTTACAAAGTTCACAGAGCTCAAAGATGCAAATGATGGCAACCAAGAAAGAAAGTAGCACAACCGAGACCAACAAAGGAACCACAAGAATGTAAACATCACAGAGCTCAGAACGCCAAAATATAGAAAAGGGCCAAGCTCCAAAAACATCAATAGCAGCCAAAAACTCACAGGGACCCCAAAATTAGAGAAAGACCAAGCTTCATAATGACCATGAAGGCCATTCAAACACCATAACAGGCCGATCTCCAAAAGACCAAGAATGGTGTCAAAATAATTTTACCAGGGCTTCGCCCGCATACCAAAAATCCAAATGAAATGATGATTAGACCCGAGATTCCCTTTACCTCTCGAGCCCAAGTATGGGTTAAGTTAAAAATCAACCATGGTTCGAGATTGATGATCACAAATCAAGGAAAAATATCAAATGGTTGAGGATCATGCTTAGAACTCGAGACAAATAACCATGGTTAGTTTCCCAACGACCAAAATTAATTCATAGTTCGAAACCCTAACCGTGAGTCCAAGGATCGACGACATCAAGATAGAGGTACAGAGATTGATGGCCCAGGAGCATCACCAACCTTCCAAGTAAACTGCCTAGGTTATAATACAACTCGACTCAAGCTATAAATTCCATCGCTAAAATTACTAAGGGGTGAGTCACCATGAGGAAGGGGAAAACCCATGTTTCTACCTAAAAAAAATCATTACAAATGACTTTTAAAAGTCCAACCATAGTGCATGCAAATAATATAAAGGGGACAACCAATTATGCCAAATGATCACTGAAAAGGTGAATTCTAAACTATACATTATTCAATGTGCAAAAGGCCGACAAGTATATACATGTGTGTACTTATCAAAATGTGGTGGAGAATATAGTGGCATGTGCCATGAAAAATGGTTGACCCTTTTATATTGCTAAGCTCACCAAGGTGGCCAAACCAAGTATAAAAAAAAGGTGGTCCCCACACCAAGGAGTTGAAATGGAGTTGCAAGTGTTATCCATGTGATCACTAGAAAACAAAATGAGTGTCAACATCAGAGAAAAAGGTTGTCCAAGTCAGATTGATATTTGGGTGAATTATTTTACAATGTATTGTAATTAATGCAATTATTTTGCTCACAGGAAGAGAATTGATTTTTTCATGCTTAACAAGAAGACAAAACAGAGAAGAGACAAGTTGCATGCCATGGAGAGAGACTTTCCTAGTAAGTAATCTATTTTTAATAAATTATTCACTCAACCTTATTAAAAATACAACAGTCAACTTCAGTTGATTGAGATGTAATCAATGGCTATTAATTCTTCTTGTACTATTTTGTGTTATTTTATCCCTTTATTTAATATTAAATAAAGGATAAAATTAGGATACATGTCAGAGTACAGCCTTAGGCTATATTTAGAGGAAGGGTGGGAAAATTTATTTTGGCTATATATTGTGTGCCTTTGCAAGGCACAGGGAGATTCTTCTAGAAGACTTTTGGATATAGGAGTACTGAAGTAATTTTTGTTAGTTTTTCTTCTTTGTGTGAAGTATTTTCTACCTTTCCAATTATTTGCAGTCTTTTGTATGTTTCTATTAGTCTTGTGAATGCAAATTCCCTAACTAATCATCTTACCCTGCTGTAAAATTCAGTATTTTCTGCTACATTTTAATGTGCATGTTAACTTATAAGTACTGTTGTGATTTTCCCTTAATACAACCAATTGTTTTCCCTTAAACATTCTACAAAAAATTGTTGGCTCATGCATCAAGAATCCTTCGCATAGCAATTGTGCATATACTCAGTCAAAGCCCTCATATAAATTTGGTGTATCACCCCAATCCAGTTATTTCACAACCATCTTTTACCCTTAATCCCAGAAAATCAATTTAGGATACATCAATGAGGAACCGACCTTTTTCATACCAGAGACTCACCTCAAAATAGGTATACCCACAACGTGAGGTGTTTCCATTGTATCTATGAAAGAGAGAGATCAATTTTTGCAAGACTAGAAAACTTGTAGCCATCTCTCTACAGAGTGTACTTTTGAGAGATAATAATTTTTGGCACGCTCGGTGGGACAAATCAGATTTGTATGCAAACAATAGATTTACAATAAATTAAAATTTACTTTTAGGAGCAAGCTGCAGCAATTTATTCTAAATGTTTAATGATCTTTTGGTGACTTTGCAGAGCTGATTTCATACCAGTATTGTAGCATGTTCCATGCCTAAAGTGACTAAAAGATCATCGGTAAGAGGAATTCCTGCTGAATTTTTTTCTTTACCTTTGAATTCTGCTAGAAGGAGAAGATTTTGTAATACTTTACCTTATATTAGACCTAGTTTTGACAACCCTCCTCTTGATATTCCTTCACCACGTATCAATTTCTCTATTAACATCCCAATTTTTCAAATGGTTATTCAACCTCCTACGAATTTTGTGACCTTTACTAATGGCAGTCAATTAGTAATCCCAGTTTACCATGACATTCCTAATGCTGTCATGAAAAGTATGCCATCATTCATAGGTGAAAATTTGGTTACACCAGTTGAACTTATCAAAGATGTTGCAGCCCTATGTGCAGTCCATAATATCACTCATGAAGATGTGGCTCCAAGACTTTTGGCTACATCTTTTAAAGGTCAACCCTTGCAATGGTAAAGAAACCTAGAAATTGGTAGCATAAGAAATTTGGATGACATAGGTGAAAAATTGCTGAAACAATTCAAGGATAATTTAGATCATTTGTCTCTCATTGAATAGTTATCTACTATTAAAAGAGGTCCAAATGAATTAATGTCTAGTTTTAATGTCCGCTTTGCTAGAACTTGGGAGAGAATTCCAACAAGTGTCAAGCCTCAAGATGATCATGCTTTCCTTTATTATCTTAGAGCATTAAACAACGATATCTCAACTATGATTCAATCAATGGGTGGAGAGACATTCCTAGCAGCTTATGATATTGCTATTTGAGCTGAAAATAGCCTAATTCAATCTTGAAAATTGGCGCCAAGGCCATCAATGCCTTTATCAGTATATTTAGCACCTATTCCTCAGCCTATTACAATCATAGAGCCCACTTTTGTACCTCCATTAGATGATGTATTCAAAGCTTTGTAAACTATGGGAAATAAATTGACTTCGATTGAGAACAAAATTGCATTACCTAGAGGACCCTACCAGGCTCCTTATTAGCCCTACAAATAGAATCAACAAAACAAGCAACCCTATCAAAAAAATCAAAATTATAGGCATCCTTACCACCAAAGGCTCCTAGTTCATCTAACATTTTAGTCCCAGTTAATATGGCTACAGAAGAGTGGTGTCAACCTTGCAATCAACCTCATTCATCTACAACTTACCCAAATGCTTTTCTGAATCTGAATCTTATTTCACAAACTCAATCTAAAACATTGTTTATGGCTCAAATGGAGGGTGGGAAGTAAGAGAATCATGTTCAGAAAGCACCTTAAAAAAATTCAATCAGTTTTAATGAGGGCGATTTCCTTGCAGTCACTACTAGGACTCAAGGGAGGGCTGCTGAAAATTAAAAGTAGCAAAATAGGCCTATCCTGCCTACTTTCACTGACAAGAAAACATCTATAGCTCCAAAGTTAACTAATAACCCTGTTGTTCCTCAAAAATCAACAAGTGTCCCAATCGATAAAGATCATCAAAGACAACTACAGCCTGATCTAAGAAGACTGTTTATATGTCATATATCCAAGGCAGCTGAAGTAGAATCAATTTTTTTTAAGGCCTAATCTAAAATAGTTGATTCTATCTCTAAGACATTTGCTTCTTTTAACATTCTTGATGTAATGAAAAATCATAATGTTAACATCACAATGTGGGATGGTCTAAGTATTCCTGGACAACAAGATTTACTTTCTCATGAACTAGATAAGCTGCAGATTTCTTCAAATACAATAGAAAAGGAAGTTCAGATGATAGACATGGTCCCTTGAATGTTTGAGCAAGACCATATTAAAGAAGTTAAGTGGATGGTTCATAAAGTTCTGAATGCTCATGACATCAAGAAACCACAACCGTTTTATTAATCGCTGATTATTGATGAAAATCTAGTTCACAATTGCATGGTGGAAAGTGGTGCAAGTAGCACAGTTATGCCAAAAGTGATTGCAGAAAAATTAGGGTTGTAGTATGAGCCTATAGAAAGGATTTTATTACATCTTGATGGAACTGCAACTAATATGGTTTCTATAATCAAAAATTTAGAAGTGACGCTAAATGCTTGCCCAAATGTTTCTATTCTGCAGGATGTTACTGTTGTGGACCTACCTCCATACTTTGCCTTGTGCTTATCTAGAGATTTCATAACAAAAATAGGAGGTTATCTCTCTTTGGATTGGTCCTTCTTATTGTTTTACTACACATTATGAAACTAAGGTTACTATCAATTCAAAACCATTGGAAAAATTCCATATTGATCCTCATTCTTCAAATTCAATACCTAATTACTCAGCTTTAGAACAATTTGATTTTGAAGATGTAGCTTAGGTTTCAACATTAGATGGTGTTTATAACATGTTTATGGATGAAAAGATAGTTGAAGAACATGCCCATGATCCTTTTAAAGAAGTTGAAGAATGTCTTTTTGGTGTGTATTGTATGCATCAAGAAAACACACCACTTCCCTTGTTGTCCAAAACATATAATTCAATAGAAGGGATTTGGAAGATTAATTTTGATGGAGCTAAGAACAATAAAGGATAAGGATCATGTTTGATGCTCACTTCCCCAACAAGTGAAAGGTATTTCTCAGCTTTGAGTCTCTAATTTTCATGTACTTGCAATGTAGCTAAATATGAAGCATTAATTCATGGCTTGCTTTAGGCCAGAAAGAGAGGTATTAGCATGCTACAAATATTTGGTGATTCTGAGTTAGTTATCAATCAAGTAAAAAACTTCAATGTTTGGGTAAGTGCAGGAAGTTGATGGACAAATATAGGGTCATCTGTGGACATCATATTGCAAATAACAACATAATATCAACTTGTAGGGATTATTAGAAATACATGCACTCAAAATTAGACAAAATTATATTAATATGAATCATAGCATCTGGAATCTAGTTTCTAAAATACTAATTTTTGTAAAAACTGGACAAGATTAGCTATATTAAACACTTAAAATTCAATGACTTGGTATTTTTTTTAAAAAACACCGATAAGATTATAGTCCGTTTGCCCACAATTTGGATGACCAAAAATTGATATATATATTTTTCCTTTGGTGAGAAGTTATATCCCACTATCTATCTTTGGATGGATTTTATTTTGTATTTTTTTGAGTAATATTTTATTTTTTATGATTTTTTCCGTGAAAGTGGTATGAAAACATAAAGAAAACAGAGCACTTTCCGTTTGCCCGCCATAACTTCATCAAAAAATATTGAAATCAAATAATTTTTTTTTGAACATGTATATAATTTCACCATGGCTGGGATGGTATAATTTTTATCACATTCTGATAAGTGAAACAAATTTTGCAGTCTTAAACGTAGACATAAACATTCACAGGAAAAAGTGTCTTAAAGACCTACTATTAGTAAAAAATTATAAAATGATATTCATCCTCTTCTATTCACTTTAAAATCAGTATTTCTACAAAGCTAATAGTCTCCCCTACGCAATGGTACCATTTTTATGACATAGTTTTTACTTTTCGGCATGGTTCAAGTCCGCGGAAGACTAAATTTGATGTTTTGTTGTTTTTAATGTAAAATTCAGGATTTGATGTCCACTTAATTGTCCCCCAACTTGGTGCACTTACCCGTTTGTAAGAATCCACTAATGAAGTCTTACAAACATAGAGTTTCATACTTAATGCAATATTTTTACGCTATTAATATTCAGTCTATTCCTAGAGCTAAAAACAAGCATGTAGATAGACTTGTAGTAGTTTATCCTAGTTTTGAAGTGCTGGAAAAGATGGAAAACAACAAAATTCAGCCTCATATTAAGCTAATTGTCAAGCCTTCTATACCTGATAACGAATCAAATTGGAAAGTTTTTGAAGTGACGACCAAATCTGTAGGTTTTTGCAGCAAGAAGTTGAATTTTCTACCGTTAATCAGGATAAGTTACAACATTTATATAATATGGTAATTAGATTGTTCAGTTGAAGACAAATAAATTTCCTCGAGGTCTGGTCACATTGGAAGACATCTTCATCACTGACGATCAATTAAGAAAGGTAAAGACTAAAATGTCAACCCCCTCTGATAATTACGAAGAGATCTTGGTTGATGAAGGGAAAAAGCTATTTCTTCGAAAGGTATGTTCCTTAACTGAAAAGAAGTCATTTATTAATCCTTGCAAAGAGTTTAAGGATGTTTTTGCTTGGAAATACCAAGAGCTAAAAGGATTTGATCCCAGTCTAGCACAATATAGAATCGAGTTACATCCAAATGCTAAGCCTATTAGATAGAAATACAGGCCTGTAAATCCAAAAATAGAACCTCTGATGAGGGAAGAATTATATAAATTGATTGAATTAGGTATTATCTTTCCAGTTAAGCATTCAATTTGGGTAGTCAATCTTGTTCCTGTTAGGAAGAAGAATGGTGAAATCAGACTATGTGTAGATTTCAGAGATCTTAATAAAGCTTCATTAAAAGATCATTACCCACTCCCAAATATGGATCATATTTTGAGAACAGTCTCAAGTTCAGATAGACTATCTCTTCTTGATTGTTATAGTGGTTATAATTATATTTTAGTTCGAGAAGAAGATAGATACAAAACAACTTTTACCACAAAGTGGGGTACCTATGCTTACAAAAGAATGCCTTTTGGTCTTTCAAATGTTGGTACAACGTTTCAACATGCAATGGACATGGCTTTCTGGAGCTTGTTAAATAAATGTATTCTTGTTTATTTGGATGATATTACCATTTTCTCAAAAAATCCAGAAGAACACTTGATGCATTTAAGGTAGACTTTTTGTTTGTGCAGGAAATTTTGAATATCCTTGAACCCACTGAAGTCTTTTTTTTAAGTACATCAAGGTAAATTACTTGGTCATATTGTTTCTAAGAAAGGTTTAACAATTGCACCTTTCAGAATTGAAGCTATATCACAGATATCATTGCCTCATCATAAGAAGGCATTACAAAGTTTTCTGGGAAAAATCAACTTTGTTAGAAGATTTGTTCTAGATTTTGCGGCATTGGTCAAACCATTAACAACTATGTTAAAGAAAGGGAAAACGTTCTCTTAGACCAACAAAGGGAGAGAAGGTTTTGAAGCAATCAAAACATCTATCTCTCAGGCTCCTACTCTTGCAAATCAAAATTTTGATAAATATTTTATGATGTATGCACTTGTAGGAGGTGAAACAATCTCAACTATTTTAACTCAGATTAATGATGAGAATATTGAGTAGATGATTACTTTCTTTGGATAGAGTTTTCATGATTATGAAACAAGGTACACATTTCTTGAAAAATAAGTACTTTCAGTAGTCAGAGGACTAAATAATTTCAAGTATATGATTTCAAACAATAAAATCCATGTTCTTGTTTCTCATCCAAGTGTGAAAGCATTCTTACTAAATAAGGAGTTAAATGAGAAAAGATCGAACTGGATAACAAAGGTCGTGGAGTATGAATTTGATATTCAAGTTGCTAAAACAATTTGAGGAAAAGGTTTATGCGAACATCTGATTGCTGATATGGAAAGACAACAAGTTGTAGAACCAGATGATTCAGAACAGCAAGCTGAAACTGTGTATCAACAATCAAATATCATGGTCCAACTAGAAAATCAGCAACCTGAACTTGCTGGAGAGATCCAAGAATCAAGGTGGATGACTGATTTGGTTGACTACTTATAGCATGGAACCTATCTGGAAGGTATGGATAAGAATAAAAGGAGATATTTCAGATTACAAGTAATTCCTTATCTTTTCATTGATGGTGTGTTGTTTAAAAGGGATATAAATGGAATCTTGCTGTGATGTGTTGACTATGATAAAATTTACAAAATATTATCATAATTCCATGAAGGACCTGTAAGAGGTCACTTCTGAGCACGTACTATAGCCTTAAAAATTACGAAAGTTGGTTATTATTGGCCTAGCATATTCAAAGTCTGTTTTGAATGGATTAGAAAGTGTAAAAAATGTGCTTTCTTTGTTGGAAAAGAGCGTCTAGCTTCGTTGCCCTTGCATCCTATTTTAGCTTATCAGCCTTTTATGTAGTGGGGTCTTGATTTTATTGGCATGATAAACCCACCTTTTTCATAAGGACATACGTGGATCTTAACTAGTACAGATTATTTTACACGATGGACTGAAGCTATAGCCTTGAAAGATGCTAACGAAACTTCAATACTATCCTTTTATGAAAGTATAGTTTGCATATTTGGTGTTCCAACAACTATCATATCAGATAATGCTTTAACATTCCTTGGTGCAAAGATAACAAATTGGGATGTCAACCATGGAATATATCTAAGTTCTTCATCTAATTATTACCCACAAGGAAATGGCTTAGCTGAGAGTACTAACAAGAATCTGTTAAGGATCATCAGAAGAAAGCTCAAGGATAATCAAAGAGCCTGGCATCTGATGTTGAATTCCACACTTTGAGCTGACAGAGTGACTCCTAAAATATCAGTTGGCGATTCACCATACAAACTTGTGTATGGAAAAGAAGCAAGAATGCCAATTTCAATTGAGTTACCTGCATTAGATTTGATACACCAAATGGAGTTGCTTGAGAATGAACCATTATAGGTTCATTATGTGGATTTAATGGAATTACAAGAGCTAAGGGATCAAGCTCATTTAAATATGGAAAAGAATCAAAAATAAATCAAGAAGACTTTTGACAAGAAAGCTAAATTTAGAGTATTCAGTGAAGAAGATATTGTGTTAAAATGGGATTCTGATCGTGCAAAGCAAGGAAGACACTCAAAGTTTGATACACTATGGAGTGGTCTTTACATGATTTTAGCTAGCAAAGATCACAATGCTTTTCAACTTTCAAAGCTGAATGGAGAGGAACTTCCCATTCCTGTGAATGGTATGTTTCTCAAACACTATTCTTGAATATCTTATAGTGATTGTTAGAGTAGGATTTCCATTCAATTAGTGTATTTTTTGTAAATTGTATCGTTTTTCAATTCATTAAGTGCATTCATGCATGTGATCTGGTTTACCAGATCCTTTCCAAGTTTTAGTTTTGTTTTGGAAAGGTTGGAATTTTCAGAAAAGGAAAATTGTTTTTACATGTTTAGAATCCATGCCTAATGGACAAGAGCAACACACTTGTATATAAGCTAGTAGGTAACTTTACCAGTAGGATCGCCTGAAATGTCGACAATTTTTGCACTTGTGCAAAAATGGGAAACTCAAAACTTTGTTACGATGGATAACATTGATGAAGTATACCTAAGCTAGGGGATATTATATTAGATTATGTCATTACAGCTGATTTATTTAAAATATTATATGAAATATGCAGCTATGTGTGTTGTTACAAAACACAACAAATCACATAGTCTGTAATTTCATGACCATCCTCAACAAAAGAAAACAAGCCCTGAAGGACAGTTGTGTTATCTTGACAAGGACATCCAATTGCATAATAGGTGAAGTGTAAATTTTTGGAATAGCAAACATAAGTACAGATCACAGAAAATTAGAGTTCGTTACTGAATGTTACAAGTTCTATTCAATGTTCTTTCCTTTATGATCAAGACATTCAATTATGTTACTCAGTTGTTTAGTTCATTATATAATCCATACAGAAATAAAAAATGCAAAAAGAGATATACAAATCGTTTACAAAATTCAATGTTATATTCATAAGGAGTTTTGAAATGTTTCCCACAGAAGCCACGGGATGTAACTGAAAATTAAAGTATAGCTGCTGAAAAGAAAGATGCACATGCATGAAAAAAAAAGAAAAGAAGTATGAGTGAACCCATTATTGCCTTGGGGATTTATTTCTTTGATTGAATCATCTCTACTCAAGCCTTTTCTTCAGCTCTATTGAATAAGCCCTGTACCTGAAAAGAAAAGAGGTTAACTGTCAGTTACAAGCTCAGGGATCAGACCATATTCCTACACTATCCTACTTTGTGCATATGAATCTTCCCCAAGTGGGAGATGTATTCTACTTGAAGGAAAAACTACATGCATGCTTTATTCAATCAGAAGGAAGAAAGTGAAAAGAAAGAAGAAAACATGGATATAAGAGAGGCCAAAAATCCTAATTATTTTCTAACTGTTTTCCTGAGTGTGCACGTACATCTTGTAGCCAAACGAAAATAAACAAGTCATAAGTGAATGCATAAAGGGAAGAATACTAAAAGTTTTAGTAACTATTCTGAAATAGAAGAAGTCATAGTGTAGAAGAGAAACTAGCAGAGAAGATAGGAATACTTGTTTTAGTTGCATCAAAAGAGGGAGGATTAGTTTTTAAGAAGTTAAAGCTAAATGGAAAGAAGGGATTACAGCTGAAACAGGATGAGAGAGAAGATTCTGGGAAAATTTTGACAGGGCTTTGCCATGTAAAATGGACATTTACAACTTTTCATCATGTTTTTTTCAATTACTACATGCTTTAAGGAACAATGCAAACTAAATAAGTAATACAAGAATCAGAAAAACATCACATAATCAAAATAAACAGCTAGCATGTTTTCAGTTGTCAATTGTTATATCAGTTCAGCAAAAATGGTGTTACTTTCTATATTCTGGATCAGAAAATATAACTACTATTTCTGGAAAAGGCATTATGGAAATGATTTTGAAAAAAAAACTCCAGGGCTTCGCCATAAAAATCAGCATTTCAAATTTTCCAGCAAGCATATAAGTAAAAATCAATTGTAGAAAGGAAATAAAACATTTCAATCAAGGTATATGCCCTAAAAATTATATCTAAAACAGATAAAGTATTGCTTCTATTTTTCAGAAAATCACTTACAGATAAAAATTTCAAATAATAGAGACAATACAACCACTATTATACTTTCAGAGCCAAGTATTTTAGAAATGAAGCAAATACAAGAGCACATAAATACTACAATGTCAATGAAGTGCATTCATTTAAGCAAAGTAGTACTCATCTATGACATGATCAGAAGCCATTACATGTGAACAAAGGAAATATCTCATGATGCCATTAAAAGTGAGAGGTAATTCAAGTAACATCTACGATTATAAAGGGCTTCAGAAAGAGATAATAGCCCAGATTTAAAGTATAACTCTCTTTTCAGAACATGTATATCAATTCAAGATCATAGTAAAGGAGATGATTATAATCCAGAAAATGTAATCAGAGAAGAAACTCTCTTTTAAGAGCGGAGTAGTTTTATCAGTGAAGTCAGTACCAAAATAAAATATTAACACAACTTGAAGAGCTATGAAAAAACAAGAATAAAAATATTTAGAACAGCTTCCAAAGAATATATCAAGGAAAACAAAAAATAAAGAAACATTTTTTTTCAGTATCAGAACAATTGAGAAGGCCAGTAAGTATAAAAAATACAAGGATAGAGCGCATCAGTTCCTTAGAAAAAGAATAGATTTGTGATCAAGTGAAATTTTCTATGCAAAAGAACATCTAAATTAGGGAAAATGAATGTAAATAGAGCGTACCAGCTAAAATCAAGGTGAACTACTCTCAAAGACCATAAAGATTAGAGTAAGATGGGAAAACCTAGAACGTTTTCAACTCAAAATCCCTAAAGGAACCACAAATAATTCAAAGAAATAGTGAATTATTAGTGTTTCAAAGTCAAAGTAATAATGACAAAACAAAAACTATGCTCAGTGGTCAAATACTTACCATCCCTGGATCAAAACAATGATGTTAATAGGACAAAGCCCGATCAACAGAGCCGAAATGATGAAGAAATGTAAATATTCGAGCCGCATGACATTACACTACCTCAAAATAACAAGTTTCAAGATCAATTAATCATCTTTGGAGGTTACAAAGTTCACAAAGCTCAAAGATGCAAACGATGGTGGCTAAGAGAGAAATTAGCACAACCGAGACCAACAAAGGAACCATAACAATGCAAAAATCACAGAGCTCAGAAGGCTGAAATATACAAAATGGCCGAGCTCCAAAAAAATCAATAGCGGACAACAACTCATAGGGACCCAAAAAATAGAGAGAAACTGAGCCTCATAACGACCATGAAGGCCATGGAAAGACCATAATAGGTCGAGCTCCAAAAGAAAAACAATGGCTTCAAAAACATTTTGCCAAGGCTTGGCCTACATACTAGAAATCCAAATGAAATGATGATTAGACCCAAGATTCCCTTTACCTTCGGATCCCAAGTATGGGTTAAGTTCGAACTCAACCATGGTTTGAGACCGATGATCACAAGTCAAGGACAAAGATCAAATGGTTGAGGATCATGCTCAGAACTTGAGACAAATAACCACGGTTAGTTCCCCACCGACCAAAATTAATGTGCAGTCAAAAACCCTAACTGTGAGTCCAAGGATCGATGACATCAAGATAGAGGTAAGGAGATCGATGGTGCAATAGCATCACCAACCTTCCAAGTAAACCACCTGGGTTGTAATACAAATCAATTCAAGCTACAAATGCCACCACTAAAATTACTAAAGGTTGAGTCACCTTGAGGAAGGGGACAACCCACGTGTCCACCTAAACAAAATCATTACAAATGAATTTTAAAATTCCAACCATAGTGCATGTAAATAATATAAAGGGGACAAAAAATGATCACCGAAAAAGGTGAATTCTAAACTATACATTATCCAATGTGCAAATGGCCGACAAGTATATACAGGTGTGTATTTATCAAAAGGTGATGGAGAATATAGTGGCATGTGGCATGAAAAATGGTCGACACTTTTATATTGCTAAGCTCACCAAGGTGGCCAAACCAAGTATAAAAAAAAGGTGGTCCCCACACCAAGGAGTTGAAGTGGATTTGTAAGTTTTATCCATGTGATCACTAGAAAACAAAATGAGTGTCAACATCAAAGAAAAAGATTGTCCAAGTCATATTGATATTTGAATGAATTATTTTGCAAAGTATTGCAATTAATGTAATTATTTTGCTCACAGGCAGAGAATTGATTTTTTCATGCTTAACAAGAAGACAAAATAGAAAAGAGACAAGTTGCATGCCATGGAGAGAGAATTTCCAAGCAAGTAATCTATTTTTAATAAATTATTCACCTAGCCTTATTAAAAATAGAACAGTCAACTTCAGTTGATTGAGATGTAATCAATGGCTATTAATTATTCTTGTACTAGTTTGTATTATTTTATCCCTTTATTTAGTATTAAATAAAGGATAAAATTAGGATACATGCCGGAGTACAGCCTTAGGCTATTTTTAGAGGAAGGGTGGGAAAATTTATTTTGGCTATATATTGTGTGCCTTTGCAAGGCACAATGAAATTCTTCTAGAGGACTTTTGGATATAGGAGTACCGAAGTAATTTTTGTCAATTTTGCTTCTTTGTGTGAAGTATTTTCTACCTTTCCAATTATTTGTAGTCTTGTGTATGTTTCTATTAGTCTTGTGAATACAAATTCCCTAATTAATCATCTTACCCTACTAAAAAATTCAATATTTTCTGATAAATTTTAATGTGCATGTTAGCTTATCAGTACTGTTGTGATTTTCCCTTAGTACAACCAAGTGTTTGCCCTTAAAAATTCTGCAGAAAACTATTGGCTCGTGCATCGAGAAACCTTCTCATAGAAATTTTGCATATACTCAGACAAAGCCCTCATATAAATTTGGTGTATCACCCCAATCCAGTTATTTCACAACCATCTTTTACCCTTAATCCCAGAAAATCAATTTAGGATACATCAATAAGGAACTGGCCTTTTTAATCCTAGAGAATCACGTCAAAATAGGTATATGCACAGACCTAAGGTGCTTCCATTGTATCTACGAAAAAGAGAGATCAATTTTTGCAAGACTAGAAAACTTGCAGCCATCTCTCTACAGGGTTCACTTTGGAGAGACAAAAATTTCATGATAAAATTGAATTACAAAATGGATTCCATTAGTAAAGGTCACAAAATTTATAGGTGTTGGTAATGGTTGATGCATTCTTACTAGGATTTGAACAACAAGATTAAGACGTGGTTAAGGGGAGGCGGGTTACACAAACCATTCCTAGTATAATGTAATGTATTTCCAACTCTTCTTCTTCTTACAAAATTTAAATGTAATGAAATAAAATCAGCAAGAATTCCTCTTACCAATAATATTGTAGTCACATTAGGCATGTAACATGCTACAAAGATGGTTTAAAATCATCCATACAGAGTCATCAGATAATTTATTTTTATTTTCAACGCATTACTGAAACTTTCTTCTTCCAAAATTGATTTTCTTTCAATGTAAATATGTTGTAATCTACTACAAATCTGATCCGTGTCCCACCCGGCGGGTTAAAAAAAATTATCTTTTAGAAGTTCACCCTTGTTGAGAGATGATAAAATGGGTTATAAGATTTCTTTGTCTCTCACTTCCGTAGATATAATGGAAACACCTCAGGTCTGTGGGTATACCTATTTTTGAGGTGATTCTCAAGTATCAAGGTTGGTTCCTTATTCGAGTATCGTAAACTAAAGTTTTTGAGGTTTTGATGGTAAAAATATTGTTATAACTGAATTGAATTGGGGTAATACACGAAAATTATTGAGGGTTTTGACTTAGTACATGCACAATAAAATTGAGAGAAAATTATAGATGCACGAACCAATGGTATTTTAGTATAATCTTATGGAAAAACACTTATGTATTGAGGCATGAATCACAAAAACATAGCAAGTTAAACATGAACACTAAGACTATGTAAAAAATAATAGATTTGCAGCAAGGGAAGATGATTAATCAGGGAATTAACATTCAAAAGAATTAATGGAAAGATACACACCACTACAAATAATTGGAAAGATGATAATTGGTTGTTATTTAAGGGAAAAATTGGCAAAAATATGCTTCAACACTCCTATATGAAAAAACGGCCTACTTTTGTGCACTGCTAGTTAACAAAATATATAGTAAAATACTTCACCCAACCCCTCCTAAAAATAGACTACAGTCTATACTCGTCTATGCATGCTGATTTTACCCCTTTATCATGAATAAATAAAGGAATAAAAATAGACATGTTAATTACAATGAGACATTAATAGCCATGGTTATAAATATACACTTTAATCAAAGTGCAGTTGATTGTTCTATATTTAATGCACTTAATATACTTGGGTGAATATTTTTCCCTAATATTATCCACTTTCTTTTTATTCAAGTCTACTCCTATGCAATTGCATATACTTTTTCTTCTTGTGCATGATGTGACACTTGTTGAAGAAGGATAAATCATGCTGATAATGACATCTCTATCCCTTTGTGATTACATGGATGATAATATTCTTGAAAGTAAAATAATGCATTTTTCTCCAACTCAAAATATTGAGCTCCTCTTGTGGGGGCCACTATGTCCATGTGCACATTAAGAGATAATGCCTTTGTCTTCAATTTCAAGGATTAAAATAATCAATACCTTCTTTTGTGCTTTCACACTAATTTGACATCTGAACTTTTTCTTATTCCCCTAATTATGTGGTCAATCCTTGTGGAAAGGGTGCATGGCCCTCATTATTCATGTTGTTTTATTCACCAAGGTTTTTCTCCACCAATGTGTTTTGATTCTCATGCATCACTAAGTAAAATAAGGTCATGGACCTTTATCATTTGATTTCCCCCTTTGATCACTATGTGGCACATACATAATTGATGGGGTTCTCGTTTTGTTTTGTTGATTGTGACATCAAATATTAATTCAATCAAATCTTAATCATTTGATTTCTTGGCATATACATTGTATCATTGACAACCATTTTATTTTCTGGAAAATATGATTAAAACCTACCAATTTTTTTATTTGACATGGTATATACAATAGACCCTAGTCTAAGGTCAAGGCACAACATCATTGTTAAATAATTTAGCCCTCTTCATACCCTGGAATTTATTTGCATTGGTAATATTTCAGCTCCTTTATCGATATGGCCTGTAACACGTGGCTTGGAATTTATTAACTTGTGGCATCTTGTTTTATTTAGACCTTAGAAAGGTCAAAAAAATGATAAAATAAATAATGGGTTGTCCCCCATCCACAATGATCCGACCCTTAGCATGAATATGTCAGTGACGACACATGTACTGTTTTCCTACCATGGTTGAGTTTTGTAACCCCTAGGTTTTGCATTGAAAGTAGGTAGTGGAACCTTTTCCATTCTTCTTTGTAATATTCAAATTTCTGTCATTGTTCTTCAGCTCTATGATCAAGCTCTGGTAACTTGATGGTTGTGCTTGATAGCTAATGGATATTTAGTGGAATTACTAACCCTGGGATGATTTAGGCTTTGTATGACCACTGTCACATCTGTACCTTTCTGATCATGGTTAAAACTAGATTTTTTAATGTTAACCGTTTGATCTGGGTATTGATTTAATGTTCACCATCGGATTCATTACTTTTATTGTGGTCAAGCTTTGGTTACCAAGTGGAGTTTGCATTTAATATAGTAATCGTATCTTGATCGTTGATCATTGTACTCACTTGATTCAAACCGTGTATCTTGTACTTTCTTTGACCAGGTATTTGAATTGTGGTTTTTGATGCTAGCCATTTGATCTTGTCCTATTTATTTGGATTTTTTGATTTCAACTCACTATGCGAGTTAGGTAAGTTGACACTATTGTTGAAAAATAAAAGAAAATTTGACCTATCATTTGGCCATTTTACATTTTGAAGCCTTCATCTTGGTGAATCCCTATCAAGCTTATTCAGGCCACCATCATTCATTCTTCGAGCTTGAATCTATGTATATTTTAGCTTCTATGAAGCTATGTGAGTGTGAATACTTGGTTTATTCATCAATTTTTACTCCTTTTCAAGTTATCTGTGAAATCTTGATGGAGGATTTAGAGCTCGTTATCTACCTTTCCGGCCCTCTGAGTTTGATTCTGTATCTATTATGTAATTGTGTATCCACCCTCTAACACTTGTCATTAATTGATTCATTTTGAGCCTCTGTGAAGTTCTTGAGAATTCAGAGCTCAGTTCATTTCCTATTTGGCTACAATTTTTACCACTAAAACTCTTGTTCGACGTGGGCATTTATCTTTCATGTGGGCACGTAGTTCATTATTTTTTGTTGTGGAGCTTTACATTTTCTTGTCTTGGTAAGTTGAATCATGGTGCATTCTTTCTCTTTTCCTTCAATTTTTTCACCTGCGTGAGTTTTATATGATTTCCCAAGTTTACTGTTATTTTAAGATTTGGGGTTTTCATAATGTTTCTTAGATTCTTATCATATTCGAGTTATGCTCTATTTTTAAATGGCTCTAACTCTGTCATGAATCCCATGAGATAGCTCTCATTTTTGTGTGGTTATCGTTGGGGTTTTAAACTCGTAAATTATCCAACCCTTTGCTACCACAGTGATAGCTTTCCCTTTTCCATTTTTTTGGGGATTTTGTCCCTCGCAATGTCTTTTTCATCCTAGGTATGCTCTCATTCATGAGTTAATGGTTCTTGAAAGGAAAGAAAAGAATATTGTTCCAAGCCACGATCTCAGATGATAATAGCACACCACATCAGATTTATAGAGTAGAAGAGCTAAAATACCATATATGGAAATCCATCATAATCCATAATGGTCAATACATTACAATAGAATGACTTGAATTATTCAATAAGAAATATGTACATATAAGAGGAGGGAAGTGCAACTACTAGCTAAATTAGTGGTTAAGAACTCCCACTAACTGATACTGGTAGTTAAGTTAACTCCAAAAGACTAGTAAGCTAACTCCACATAACTGAGAAGCTAACTCAACACAACTAGTAAGTTAACTCCACACAAGTAGTACACCTAAGCAAGCTAAGCCAACAAGTGTAGGGCTAACACAAGTGTAAGAATTATCCTGATAAATAAATAAAAGGATAAATAATAACCTACACTAACACCCTCCCGTAAGCATAGCTTAGGTGGGTGGAAAATAAGGTGGGTCCCGGTAACAAGGCATAATGAGGTACCCATGTACAACAACTAGGAAAAATGGACACTGCAAGGTACCCAAAACTAGTAATAACAAAGTAAAGAGAAAAATCCTACTGCAAGATATCCTTAGAAGCTCAACTGTAAAAACTTGTACAATGCTAAAGAAGTGTGTTGCACACTATGGTCTAAATCCACTTCTCGATCATATAACTCAAAAATAACTGACACTGGGCTTCACCAAAATAGCTCCATACAAGGATACTGTGAATGGAGTGATGTCGAAAAGGGAAAAAAAAACAAACATAATTTGATCAACTGCTACAAATAGGTGTGCCACAATCCAAGAAAAACCAAGGCAACAAGGCAAGGACATGAGATCCAAATAAATAGGGGTGCCACAATCCAAGAAAAAGCCAAGGTAACAAGGCAAGGGCATGAAACCCAAAGAAGCAGTATCAACACCACACCCTCCCATACTGCAGAATGGGTAGAGTGACACCACAGATCTCTATGAATTGTCAAAATCAACTACTCGAACATTGACAAACTAATATTGGGCTCCACCAGAATAGCTCCCCCACAAGAGAGACTGTCAACATGTCAAAAAAAGTGTCGAAAATATAGATCTAAATAAATAAGAGTGCCATGATCTAAGCAAAAGCCAAGGTATCAAGGCAAGGGCACGAAACTTGAAGTAGTATCAACAACACCCTCCCATACTATAGAATGGGTAGAGTGACACCACAGATCTATATGAGTTGTCAAAATAAACTACTCGAACACTAACAAACTAACACTGGGCTTCACCAGAATAGCTCCCTCGCAAGAGAGACTATCAACATGCCAAAAGTGTTGAAAATACAGATCCAAAATATCTCAAAAAAGAGAGAGATATAATGCATACACCCATAGATATAAGAATGCAACACCCAAAAGTTGAGGACGTCAGGCTTAACCGAAATTGTGTCCACAAGAGATTACAACACCCTCCCAAATTGGAACTTTATAATTGAGTGCATGTAACTATTACAATGAGTAAAAGTACCTCTTACATTTTAAATGTGTGTACAAAAATTTCACCAATTCGTAGATCTCAAAAAAATACACAATTTCAAAACAAATATCACCTTAATCCAAGCTATGGATAAAAAGTTATGAGCTCCAGAACGTTTTGCTATTAAAAAAATATTTTAATGTTGATCTTCTTTTCAAAAGGTACATGTGACACCCAAATGTCTAAAGGATAAAAGAGTGCATCCACACAATAAAGGCTTGTGACCAAAGGATAAAAGCCTGTACCCAAAACCTATAATGTCTAGAGGGTAAACCATTGCATCCAAAGGGTACATGTTAATATCCAATGGATAAACGAATGCACCCAAATGGTATAGATCTGCGTCCAGTGGATAAAAGAATGCATCCAAAACTGAAATAACCAGAGGGTAAAAGACTACATTTAGAAGGTACACACTTTTATCTAATGGATAAAAGAATTCACCCAGAGGGTAGAGATCTACGTCTAGTGGATAAAAGACTGCATCCAAAACTGAAATATCTAGAGGGTAAAAGACTACATCTGGAAGGTACACATTTTTATCAAATGGATAAAAGAATGCACCCAGAGGGTACAGATCTACGTCCAGTGGATAAAAGACTACATCCAAAACCGAAATATCCAGAGGGTAAAAGACTACATCCGGAAGGTACATGCTTTTATCCAATGGATAAAAGACTGCATCCAAAACCAAAATATCCAGAGGGTTAAAGAATGCATCTGGAAGGTACACGCTTATATCCAATGGATAAAAGAATGCACCCATGGTACAGATCTGCATCCAAATTTGACTATCTCAAAACATGGTCGAGTTTACATTCGATTCTATGGTTTTGGAACCTTCCAAATCCAATACCACACTTTGGTTTGCATAAAAATGCATGCTGCAGAAAATTGCTCACAAATTCCAAATACATGAAAAATAATAAACCCTTGCTTGCAAAGAAAAGCTTACATATAGATGTCTACATCATCTATAGCTCTGATACCATTAAAGGAATGAAAAGAATATTGTTCCAAGCTGTGATCTCAGATGATAATAGCACACCACATTAGATTTGCAAAGCAGAAGAGCTAAAATACCATAAATGGAAATCCATCATAATCCATAATGCTCAATACATTACAATAGAATGACTTGAATTATTTGATAAGAAATATGTACATATAGGAGGAGGAAAGTGCAACTACTACCTAAATCATTGGTTAAAAACTCCCACTAACTGATACTAGTAGTTAAGTTAACTCCAAAAGACTAGTAAGCTAACTCCACATAACTAAGAAGCTAACTCAACACAACTAGTAAGCTAATCCCACACAAGTAGTACACCTAAGCAAGCTAAGCCAAAAAGTTTAGGGCTAACACAAGTGTAATAATTATCTTGATAAATAAATAAAAGGATAAATAATAACCTAAACTAACAACGCTCTGCCCGTGTATCTTCATGGTGCTCTATTTCGTGGGATGCATGATCTAATTTTTACTTTTCATGCTGAGTACAACCTAAAACTTGGCCTTTCCTCCTTATGTTTGAGCTCTGTTTTGTTTCTATTTCATTTCATGAGCTCTCTGTTTCACTTGTTGTGTGATGTGATTTTTTGAAACTCTGTTAAATCTTTATTCCAAACATGTTTCCCACCCATTTTCCTTTACATATGGGTTTTTATTATTATTACATGATCTAGATCCATCCATTTGTATTTGTTAAAGTTCTCGTAGCTCAAGTTCACCGTCATTGTTGCACTTCTCTATTCAAGAGGAAATTGAAGCACCTTGTTATACTATTTTTTATGGTTTGGTCTTGTAAACTGTGTACATGAATATGAATGAGCTCGGCATAGTGACTCAACTTGTCTTCTTGAAGAGCTTTGTTTATCTTAATTTGAAATCATGATTTTAAATAATTATCTTAGCTAGCTTGTGTTTCATTTTCCTTTATGATGATGAGGCTCATAATTTAGTATGAAACATTGTTAGCCATCATTTGTCGAAAAATCTATATCTGGAGCAATATGAATTATTGTTGAATTATTTGAAACAATGTACTTGGAAAATTTTTCTTGTAAGGCTTGGATGGATGCATACTTGACTTCTATAGCCTCTTTACTTTATTGCATGAGTTGCTTCTAATTTCTATTAATATTACACTTTTCCTTCTAGTTGTTTACACAAGCATAGTTTTATTTTTCCCATTTTTAAAGCTATATTATTGTAGAAGCTGTGTTCACATGTTGATGTTAGCAACACTCCATCATGCCTGATTTGGGTTTGTTCTCATTGTAATATAGTTTCCTTTCTTGATGAATGTATCCACTTGTACCTTTCTGAGATATCATGAGCTATTTTTTACTATTGAATAGTCACCTACAGGTGATGGAAACTACACCTAAACTCTTACTGTGCCATGATTTCTTCTTCTGACACTTTGATTAGGAATCATTTTTTGTACCTACTACATTTGTATGGATGTTGAACCTGAAATTTAATATGATTGATTTGTTTACTTCCTTCTCAAATCCATAGTTGTGTACTTGGAGCATAATGCAATTTTGTACTTTTATGTGATCAGTTTCTACCTTGAAGGTTTGAACTCTGCACTCCATTTGAATTTTATGGCTTCATGAAGATGATATTTGTTTGCAGTATTATTCTAATCTTTGGAACTTAAAATGAAAAATGTTATCTTTGTAGCTTACATAGTTCCTTTGTCTTACTATGAGCATGTTATGAAACAAAAAATGCATCTTCACTTTGCAAATCATATGCAAGTTAACAATGGATTCATTTTGAATTGAAAAATATGTACTATGTATATTTTTTCATATTAAAGAACTTTATTCTGTAATGAATCTAAGCTTTGATTGATATCATTAATCCTTGATGCTCCTTAAGTTCACTTCAAATTTGTAAAGTATGACTGTTATAGATCAAAATTTTACGACTAGGTTCTTACAAATTGCTTGACATCTGTTTCATTTCGAAAGGTAAAATGTTATTTCACTCCCTTTCTATTTGATTAGACTTGGTAACTATCATATATGATAGCTTCTATTATCACCTTATCATAGACTGTAATTGTTTGATAATTTCATTCACAACTATGCAACTTTAATCATCATTTTTACTGTTCAAGATGTGTGATTGAAAACATACTCCACCATTGATATATGCATTTTCTTTGATGAAATTTTCTTGTGTATTGATTCTATTTTTGTTATCATTCATTGATGAAACTAAGTTAGGTAGTGACCATCTTAATCTACAACTCTGAATTTGTATTTCTCTTCTGAATTACAAATATCTATGTTCATTTCTTCACCTCTCCTTCTTATCTGGATATTTCAAAGTATGCAATGGTTTTCATTTTTATTCATAAATATTTAACTTCTTGGAAGTTAGTTTCAAAACACAACAGTTAGTGTTTCTTTCTTTCTTCCTACCTGTACCTGCACATTTAGAAAAACTAGTTAGAAAACATTAGGCTTGTTTTCCTCTCTTGTGTTCCATAGTGATTTTTACTTCTCTCCTTTCTATCTGTCATGATTACTGTGAATTCCATGAGCTTTTGTTTAATATAATACTTTCTCCATTCCATATCTATTAATTTTATGTACCTTATGTCTCTTGATCTTAGGAGATCAATTTTCCTAAAGCTAGATAGCACATGAGTACGGATTAAACCCTGAGATTTTTGATTGATGTATTTTATTTTGTCATTTCAAGTACATTTATGGGCTAGATGATGTAGAAGACAAAGATGGAGCTGGAAATCAAGCAATGAAGACTAGGAGAAAACCCAAGGCAATGATGGGTTTCTTCTATAATATTTTTCTTTTATCTTTATGCACATGTATCTTTTATTCAATAGTAATAAGTTACATCACATGGCTTGAGTGGGAAACAATAAATTTCTTCATGAATAAATGACATTAAGTTCTATAACTGAGTTGTATACTTCTTTTTGCATTCATCTTTTATGATATGTTTTGATTGTATAACAAAATAAACAACCGAATCACATGATTAATAGTATTTACACATAAATAAATAATGAGATTTGATGTGCATGTAAACTGCAACGTTGTTTGCTATTTTTGAGTTAAACATCTCACCTAAACTTTGATTCCCACCATCATCAAGGTAATGCATTGGTCCTTCGGATATTTTTTGCTTCCTTGTTGAAGACAAACATGGAATGACAACCTATGTGAGCTATTACATTCTATAACAACACACATAACTGTAGATTTCATGTTTTTAATGAATTGTTGTAGCTTAAAACACAATAAAACTTTGTAACTTTTCCAACTGTTAGGTTTATTCATCAATGTCTTCCATCGAAAGCAAAGTTTTGAGTTGCCCATTTTTACATGACTGCAAAAATTGTCAATAAGGAGAGATTTTATAGATCTCGGCTTTGTGACTCCATTACTCGCCATGGTTTCTAGTTTTATATCAAACTATCGAGGGTTCCATGTATGTTTCCATTATTTATGTTTCTAACGCTATATTTCTTATGCTTTTAATGACTAATCTAGTTTGAGCCTGAAATGAGGTAAATGTAAGCTTGGATATTCTAAAATATGGTTCCACTCTACTCATGTTTTTCCATAGCGAGTTGAGAATGCATTTTCTAGTTATAGCTATGTATCTTCTATTCTATTGACTTTGTTCATTAATTGGGGTTTTTTACCATTTCTTGTACCATTTATAATTGAATCAAATGACTGCCATTGATATTTTCTCTGACGGGTTTTTTATTTCGCATATCTAAAACTAAATTTAGTAGCTCCATTTTCAATTACTATAAACATTTAGGCTCATTATATTGGTTGAATTTATGCCCTTTATCCATTGGGTAATCATATGCGTTTTCCATTTTATGTATCTGAAATATCTGTTTCATAAAACCGTATATTCGAGTATAGTGAGCTTGAAATTCCTTGTATTTTTCAGTTTGAATATTGTACATCGCTCTCTTTATGAGGTTAAATTCCTTCAATATAATTATTTTTACATTTTGGTTCTTTAACTGCATTCAACCTAGTTACTTTAAATATACTATGATTTGAACTCAACATTCTTGTATGTGTCAGGAAAAGTATTTTGAGCTTCACTTGTAGATATATTTTGTAGGAACATGCTTGGAATCATATCTTGTTGCATGTATGTTGGAATATTTTGAAAGCATACACAAATATTTGAAAATATCTATTGAATATTTTTGTTCCAAATTGGTTGAAAGTTGTCAATAATATGTTGAATTTGAGAATTGGTCTGTAGTCTCATTATCTATTCTGATCAATTGTTTCAAAGTCTTTGTCGTAGATATATAATGGTCATTAGACAATCCTTCAAAAATATTTAGTTGGTAAGGTACAACTATTGGCATAGTTCTGTAAGTTCTAGTTCAGTTTTGCATTATTTCTATTCATTCTGATATGTTTCCTGACATTAACTCATTGTTGAAACTTTTTGTCCTTATGATTTTTGTTCTTGATTTTATTTTCTCTTAGAGACATCATAATTTTATTTTCATGTAACTGAAACAGTCTTAATGCAAGCATAAGGTCATGGGGATCTATATCTGTTACGTTGAATATTTGATGTCCTTTCTTGTTTCTTTGTAACTGAACTTGATCTTCTGATAATACAATTCTGAATTTATTACTCAAGCATATGACTAAGTTGAATTTTAATGTAGTATATGTATGGTACTATGTCCGTTGTCTTAAAAAAAATCATGATTTGAAGCTTTTATCTATGACAAAATTTAACCTAAGGCCATTCTGAATTTCTTCTGACATCTGTTAAAACTTGTATTCAAGGAGCATTTAGCTTTCATTCAATCTGTATATGTGTATGTATAGTTAGAATGTCTTGTTACATGAATAGTTATTGATATGAGTTTTTTATTTGATCTCCTGTATTCAATTTTGTAATTGTTGTAATTAACTAAAAAACTACTCTTCTTGGAAGTTATAGCATTGATATTTGTTTAGTCACTTGGATGACTCTGACATTTGTTTTTTCATGTATTCACTTTAAATGGATCATTGTAACCTTTCATTTCCCGATCATTACAAATGGTATATTGAATTTTTCTTGTTCTTATGGCATCATGAACTCAAATCTATTTTTTTACTTGTAGATTGTATTTTTGAAACTTGAAGCAATTGTTTTCTTGAAAGTTGTACAATTTACCTGCATCTACACACTAAGAATTTTTTTTAGAGAAACAAAGGAAAAATCCATTCTTTTACTGCTATTTTTTCCTATGTAACGTTTTCTAAAATGGATATTATGCTCATGTATTATTTTCTATACTTCTAAATTCAATTTCATTTCATGAAGGTCCATCTATTTAAAGTTGTGAATATAGCAAGCAAGAAATCCAGAGCTCTAACATTCATTTCTTCTTCTTCAAGGTATAATAGCAACAGTTGGAGAGGATGGTACAGAGGAATAGCAAGGACAAAAACTCAACCCATACCTATGGAAATCCAAGCAATGATGTATTCCATTCTTTATTTTTTCACAACATTATATTAATGTACTTTAATTTATTGTCTTGTTTTCAAAGTTATTCCCACAGCTTGTGTGGGTTTACCATACTGTTATTCCTTATGAATAAATGAAACTATTTTCATGTAATGAGTTGTATGTACTTATTCTTTCTATACTTCCTTCAATTGAATGAATAATACATTAACTTGTACAACTCAATATACTTAAATTATTCACTTAATTATGGGAATAAATTCAATTCAATCGTACCTTTTGATGCTCATTTAAAATGCAAGGTTGTTTTTAAAACTGTACCTTCCCATGCTTTAAACCATTATTTGAAACTAATTTTTCATAACATAATACCTCACATATGCTATATTTCTCTCCTTAACCAAGGCCTTGTAACAGTATTCGAACGCTACTACATTGTCCTACTGAAGATGAAACATTCGAGAGGCATTATACATAAGGTGTTACCTTCTGGGACAACACTTAGTTGTTGATTTGATGTATAACATCATGATCCTGTCCAAAAATAATAATTAGAATATGTATCCCCTTCCAAGATGATTGTCCCGAACATATTCAAACATTTAATCTATCCAATCTGAGAAACAAAATAGTTTTGAGTTGACCTTTCACACATGGTGCAAAAACAATGAACATTTATGGCGATCATGTGGGCTAAAGTCTATTGCTAGCTTTAATACCAATGCCTTGCTCTTGTCCATTAGGAATGGAGTCAAAAGCATAATACATAAATTTTTCCTTCTCTAAAAACCAACGCTTATAAAAAACAAACTAAAGCCAGGAAAAGATCTGGTAAACTAGATCACGTGCATAAATGCACTTATTTAATTGAAAAAATTTTGTAGTGTGCATGGAATGCACTATATTGTAAGAGAAAATCCTAAACTAACCTACTATAACTATTTGTAAATGGAAGCTAAACGAAGCTTGAAATAGGAAGCAAAAAATAGCTTCCATTTTTCAAAAATCGAGGCCATGAATTCAGCTTGGAAAACAAGTAACATGATAAGACTGGAAGCAAGACATGTACCTTTATTTCAATCCAAAAACCAATCCAAGAGATGAAAAATGTATCAATCGGATCTGCAACCTACTCTGAAATGATTTGGGGCTTGCTGCTTTGAATCTGGAGCTCACTTTTATGCTCTCAGAAAAGCATGAATTCTAGTACTGTTGTAACTTACAGTGAACTAGATGGGTACTGAATAGGACATGACCTCCTAATAACTGAAAATTTTATTTTTATGATCTAATATTTTTCTATGACCTCCTTTTCAAACATGGGCCTCTTTTGAAGATAATTTGAACAAGTTTCAGCGTTCCCAAATTATTTTTTATCCTCTACAAACTGTTGTAGTTCTTCATTCATGACATACTGAAGCTAATTTGAAATATTTTAAGCCTTTTCAAGCTATTGTACAATGGCTATTATGACTGATTTTTCAGCAGTAATGTCAATTTATTCTACTCTATCTGTATTTACCATGCATTTTGAAAATTTAAGTTCCTTCATGAGATCTTGCTACCCTTGGCTGCTTGTAGTTTCTTCTGAATGAGGCACTGCAACTATCCAAGAGTGCAACAATCTTTATGCATGCAACACAATGGGGGTATTCACATTAATTTGTATCATCTTGATCATCCTAAAAATCTTATACCTTTCTTTCCTTGTCATTGATCTCATCTTCATCATCGAATATAAAATTCATTAAGCTAAAAACATGTCAATCCTACATTGAAAATCTTGATTTATATTCAAAATTGACCCGTAAATCCTTTTCAATTAAAATTAATTTTACCTCTTCAGATGAGACTATAATCTATGATAAATCGTGCACACTACACTTAGAATACGCATATTGCTAATCATCTTCCACCTATTTTTGGTCTTCTCCAAAATCACGTTGTACCTCTAACATGGGTTCCTTCTCCAACTTGGAAATTTAATCAAACTGAAACTTTGAAACCCACTATTGCATGTTGTGCAAAAACTCCAGCCTGCTCTTCTTTTCAGTTCGCTGCCCATCCTACATGGTATTCTGATTTTCTCCTTCATGAATTAGTTTTAAGGATGAAGGAAGAGGGGTAGGTTGGATTTCAAGCTGATATTACAATTTTTAGGCAAGGGAAGGGGATTCAAAATCTGCATGTGAGGAAGTGGGATTTGGAATAGCATCAAGAAAACTTGGAAACTTAAATTTCCTTTCAGTATGTGATTATGGAATATAAGAGGTAGAATTTTGAGCAGCCTCAAAACTTGATGACTAATAAATGGGATGCATTGCATGGTAAGGAATGTTTGTGTGCACTAGATTATAATAGGGAAGGTAAGTGGGAACATCCCAATGAAAATGTTCCTCAACCTCATGCCTATAATTTTTCTGATGCATTCAATTTTTCAACTTGTTCTTTAATAGCTAAATATTCTTGATGAAGTTCATTAAGTCAAATTTCAAATTCTCTTTGTCGTGCACAATCAACATAACCATTTTCATAACCTTGATTTTGAGAAGCATAAAAAATAATCATACTAATAATCATATTGATGTGAATGGTTTGGGTTATGGGGATATTCATCCTAATAGGGGTCATAATATTGATCTGAAGGAGAATATGGTTAAAATGGAGACAGATCTGATTGGTAATACTTCTGAAAATGAGGATTCATGATTGCATGACCTCATAAGGTATGAAAGTATGGGAAAATAGGTCTGATGGTTATGAAAACAACTGATAACAAAAAAATAACATATCTAATTTTTTTGAAAACTACCTCAAAACTTGTATCTGAAGGTCTTGATGTCAATTTGGTGATGAAAAAGACTACACTGGTCTAAAATATGATTCACGCAGTTTCCAAATAAGTTTTGATTTAGATCTTCAATCTTTAGAATTCATCAATAGTAGTTCTTGTCCCACTGAGCATGCCAAAAAAATTTATCTCTTAGAAGTGCACCCTGTGATAAAGGGATAACACATGTTATAAGTTTGTCTCTCCCTCACTTATGTAGATACAATGGAAACAACCCAATATTGAGGTGAGTCTCCAGGATTAGAAGGTTGGTTCCTTTTTTATGTATCCTAATCCTAATTAACTGTGGGGTTTTAAGGGTAAAATATGGCTAAAAGTGAAATTTAAATGAGGTGATATACCTAAATTAATGAGGGATTTGTCTAAGAAACATACACAATATACTCAGAAAAAATTAATGAAGCATGATCCAATGGGTTTAATCTTGATCCTAATGCAAACAATTTACTATTAAGGGATAAATCACAACAAAACAACATATTATTGCACACTAAGACTATGTAAAAACACCAATTTGCAGCAAGGTAAGCATAATAATTCAGGGAATACTGTGTTCAATGAAAAGTTGTAAAAGACATGGATTTGGGGTAAGAATCTCTACAGAAACCCCAAAGGCTTTTAATAATCTGATCAATGGACCATGTGATAAGAAATGAGAAAGGTTTCCTTCTTTGCATAC
Organism: Taxus chinensis; assembly: GCA_019776745.2. Taxonomy (NCBI): domain Eukaryota; kingdom Viridiplantae; phylum Streptophyta; class Pinopsida; order Cupressales; family Taxaceae; genus Taxus; species Taxus chinensis. The sequence goes on along the minus strand of CM034153.1, from coordinate 159,081,987 downwards.
ATTAATTTGAAATAAACATGCAAAATAAGCAAATGAAGTTAATCTCTATTCTTTGAAACCTTGAAATAATGAACCTGAGAGGATCTAAGTATTTAGTTTATGTGTTTAAGAGAAAGATATATCCCCATTAATGGCTTCAAGTCCAATGGATCTTCCCTTTTACTCTATGTTAATGCTATGAAAATAAAAGATCAAATGATTTTAGCTCAAATGAAAGAAGATGAAACACAAACTAAAGTCTAAATAAATTGTTATAATTTGTGCTAGGAAGAAGAGATAATTCTTAGGAAATGAGGGACAGGGTATAGCTCTATTTATAGTATTTGGTTTGGAAGATAATGGAGATTTGGGTGCATGTGGGACAAAGGCTAAAGTCCAAAAAGCACTTTAGCAAGTCAAAGTGTGATTTGACTATGTTATAAGGTAATTAACCTGGGTTAGACTAATTAATCTCTCTTAAAAATTAATTAGGGTTATGGAACAGTTCGGAAGGGCTTAATCCATCCAACGAAGTGGATTGATCTTCCAGGGAGCTAATAGAAGCAAGCTATAAGAGAATAAGAAGCTAATGTAGTTATAACGAGGCTATACTTGCCTGTTTAAATGGTTTATAAGAGGAATTACGACCAAAAGGGTGTCGTAGGAAGGGAGTTAGATAGGCCTAACTAGCAGTGTTCCATAAATTTGCAAAAGGAAGAAGCATTAGTGCACCATTAGAAATAATAGTGTATTGATCAAACTACAGGTGTCTACATTTTCCCCTCTTTACGGTGACATAAGTGATGTTACTTCAAAGAAAGTAGACAGACATAAGCAAGTAGAAATTTTTTGGAGGATTAGAAGAAAAATTTATAGGGTGAAGGATGACGGATGCCCCCTCGAGTGTTGATGGGGTGATGAAGAAACTTGATTGACGATCGAAAAAGAAACAAATAGAAAGAAAAGTGTTCAGAGAAGACGAGAAACTAGAAGAAAAAGGGATATTGAGCTATCCACAAATCAATTGCTAACAATATTTAATGATCATAATGCTTAGAATCCTCCTCATGGTTCCTTATTAAAATGTGAGCATGCAATGGAAGCGTAAAGTGACATGAAAATCCAAGATACAAACAAACGTCTTTTGCTAAAAAAAATGACTAACTCCATGTAACATACATGAATGCAATGCAATACAAGAAATAAACAGAATCACCTGATAGGGAAATAAGTACAGTCAAACACACTTAAACCAATAACGTTTAAGATAGTTGCAAAACTATTTTGTTATCGAGATGAAGTCCCAAATGTTCTGAAAAATGACTAGGGTGAAGAATGATGCCCCAAGCAAGGTGTATTATGCAAGTGGGAAGATGGACGACACTTCTGTCCTATGAAAAAGCAATGTGCATGGCGAAAACAATACGAGGCAATTGATAGTGCCCTAGAGTATAGACAAAGTAAGCAATATATCCAGGGATAATTTTAGTGGTGAATATTCGTAATATGGTGAATATTGCATTTTTGAAAAATTGGAAAAGGTGAATTTTCTAGCGTGGGTCAGTGACCTGTTCACCTAAGAATTACAGTTTAATTTTTTTTAGGGGTCGGCTTCGCCTACCCATTTAAACTATCCCATATATAATCTTAGATTATTCGCTAGGTAGAACACTACTAGATCACTCATACCACCTGGGGTATATGTATTATCGAGTATAGTAAACGCGTGAAAGGAGGGCAGAGGCTCTAGATGCATGATAGGAGGGCAGAGGCTACAAATGCATGATAGAGAGTTTGTTGATGCGTGATAGGGAGAGTTTGTTGATGTGCGACATGGAGAGTTTGTTGACGCATGAAAGGAGTGCAGAGGAAGTAGACACGTGACAGAGACTTTATTGACGCACAATATGGAGATTTTGTTGTCGCACGAGCAGAGGGCAGAGGTTGTAGATGCGCAACAAAAGATTATCTATCAAGCATCAAGAAGGTGGTTTACGAACATCAACAAACCTCACTGACGTGTGTCAACAAGGTGGTTGATGTGATTCAACTAACTTCATTGATGTGCAACAACAGGTTTGTTGACGCGCGTCAATGAGGTTCATTGACACGTGTCAACCTCCTTATTGACGTGCGATAAGAGATTTACTGTCACGCGTCAACAAGGTGGTTGACGCACATCAATGAACCTCACTGACATGCATAAGCAACCCTGTTGACATGCATAAATGAGGTTAGTTGACGCACGTCAACTAAACCTAAACCCTAAACCCTAAACCCTAAACATGGAGATTTTGTTATCACACAAGAAGAGGGCAGAGGCTGTAGATGCACGACAGAAGATTATCTGTCACACGTTGAGAAGGTGGTTGATGCTCGTCAACGAACCTCACTAACACGCGTCAACAAGGTGTTTGACGTGCTTTAACTAACTTCTTTGACACACATTAACCAGGTTGTTAACACATGTGAGTATGTTCATTGATGTGTTTTAACCGCCTTGTTGATGCGTGACAGCAAATCTGTTGTCATACATCTATAATCTTCTTTCACACCACTTAAAAATTAGGTGAAAATTTTGCTATCAGACCCCAAAAAAATTCTCCTTTCCGCGAAACCGGTTCCGAGGATATTCGCCAGGTATTTTACACCTCCGATTTCTAAGAGGTCTCTTAAAATGAACCCTGAACATATCTTGTGTAGGTGATTGAATATTTTGGTGATGCGCTAGTTGTTGTTTCGAAATGGTTGAAAATGTCAGGAAGATCTAGAATGAGTGCCATGCAATAGGCACAAATTTTAGCCTTAGATGATCGGTTTAACCAATTTTAAGCCATTTTGATATTTTCCAATATTTTTGTGGTTTTTTAAATATATATATTTTTATTTTTTTCATTTTCTAGGTTTTTAATCAGTCAGAAGAATTTGTAAAAGATCAAATATCTTGTAAAAATACATGTGTAGGTGGTAGTGGGAAGGCTAAGTTGTCAAAAAGCTCAGAATACATGCCCACAAGAAGAAAGATGGGTTGAGAATAATTTATTTAAAATAAATTAGTAAATAATTATTACGACAGGGGAAAATAGATGAAAAATAGAGGAAAAGGTGCCTAAAAGGTTCGTAAATTATCTCAGTGTGATAAAGAAGTGACCATTGGATGGCACGAAGTGCCCCAGCATGTGAAAATTAGTAAAAATAATTATTTTAATAAAAAAATAATTATCACAGCAGAAATAAGGAGCTTAGAATGATCACAACGGAGAAAACATGCCCCAGGGGCATTGCTACGGGTTAATATACTCACCTAAGGTTGGTAAAACAATCACGACCAACTCATTTCTACCAGAGCCTTTCTAAATTTTTATCGCGAGTGAAAGCGAGAGCCCTAGAGTGATATGGCGAGGATACCAAGGAGGACAAGGTGCACGGATCACATCCGGGAGTACATGCGGGACCCAGTGGATGGACCATTCGTGAGTGCCTTAACCCCCTATTAATTATGAAATTAATGCCACTTTTAGGGTTTTCTAGGGTAGGTAGGAGAAATTTTGATACATGCCCATAGGTGAATGTGTTAGATTGACAGGTACATGCACGCACATGTGTCAAAATAGACACGGACGTGCACGTGCATCCATTCGCGGGGGATAGGGATGCGTATGTGTACCTGTTTGGTAGAAGCGGGTACGCACACATGTATCCATTGGAAAAGGTAGGTATGTGCATGCGTACTCATAGAAAAGACAAAAGGGGGCACATAAGCATCGGTTAGGGTTTGGGTTGGACATGCACACATGTGTGCATCGAAACGGGCATGTAGGCATCATGGAGGGTGTGTAAGCATCTTACATCAACCTGCACCAAAAAAGAGAACAAAGGCCGCACGCGTATGTGTCCAAAGGGGCGCGTACGCATTGGTTAGGGCACAGAGGTGCCACAGGAGGCGCATATGTGCTAAAATCATGTGAGAAAAGACAACTGGATAGGAAATATCCAAGTATAGAAGAACAAAGGCGAGATTACTTTATAAGAAAAGAATAGTTAGTAAATTAGATGTATTAATAGTATTATTTTTCGTTAGAAAAATATTATAGAAATGTTATATGTCTAGCACTTATGTTGATTTTGTAGCGTATGTTACCTGTTCTTCAGACTCGCGAGTGCTACGACCGCCTAACATTGATAGAGGCGCAGTTTGATGAGGATGATAGAGCGACCCTTACAAGCCTTTTGCATGTGACAGGACTATCTTATATGGCCAAGATTCCCCAAGCTACTTTAGATCACAGCCTCTTGATGGCCATAGTAGAGCGGTGGCACAACGAGAGCCAGTGCTTTCACCTCCTAACCAAGGAGATGACCATTACTTTAGAGGATGTATGGCACATCATGTGGGTCCCGATTCAAGGAAATCTTATCGAGACAATGAGCCATTGTAGTGAAATTCAACGTCACATCACACATTTTTTTAGTGATCCTACCAAACCACGACGCGGGATGTCTATCAGACTATCCCGATGTATAGATGATCCAAATTTTGACCGCATAGTGGTCTATATAATGGATCTTTCCAGTGGATTTCTATTCCCTGACAAGACTTGTACTTCATTTCCACTGGGACTCCTAAGAGTGATTCTTGGCTTGGTGGAGGAACATACGTACTATTGGGGTCAGTGCATATTAGCACACTTGTATTGGGATCTCCATCTGATCACTTACTAGCGTTAGAAGATGGTAGGACCTGCCTGTTTATTGCAGATTTGGGTGTGGGACCACATTTCCATTGGGTTCCCCCTACATGTGCTAAGAGGTCGAGCTCCCAACGAGCCTTCTATGATGGGTTGGATCTTGGTAGGGGACGATGTACAACCCTTCATGGGGGTTACATACCATTATAGGCACGAGATAGATGAGCTTCTCTAGGATTCCATTGCATGGAGGCCTTACAAACATTTTTAGTAGCCAGAAGATGGTCTAGAGCTCAACACCGCTACCATTGAGCATTTTATCTTGGGAAGTTGTAGCTATATGCGAGAGTTATATAGGGTAGATCGATGTCAGCTATAGTTTGGCCTTACACAGGATGTTCCTGGGCAACATAGAAGGTATGCTATTAGAGCTAGAGAGCAATTTGATATGGGAGCATAGATTTACTATGACAGAGCACTGGCTAGCTTTTGATAGGTGGCACCTACTATTTGGGTGGCACTTAGACAAATCAGAGATCTAGATACTATACTAGAGTATGGGCCATGCTACCACAGTTTTCTCCTACACCGTTTGAGCACTCCTAGAGCAGCTTATGATGTTGGCATGAGGCCTCCTCCCATGGGGCCTCCTAGCGGTGGCAAGGGTAGAAATGACAGTGATGATGATGATGATGATTAGGGTGGGCCTAATTCTCCGCAACATGTCAGAGGTGGGGGATAGGGTTCCATTCCACAGCAGCCATAGGGAAAGGGCCCCAGACCCAGGCTGAGACAGGTATACAGGGCCATGGACATAGATTTGCCTCCAGTGGACATTCCAGTAGGGATTTATACCCCCTTCAGCAGGTATTACAAGCACAGGGGCCACCTTTTGATACCTCAGAAAGTAGCAGCATTGGTTGGAAGCGAGATGCTCTTCAACAATAGTTACAAGAAGCCATCGTTGTTCAGTTACATGAGGTTGGCGAGAGAGATACAGCGAGGACCCAGGTACAGGCCCTCACATTAGAGTGAGATTAGGCTTAGGAACAAGTACATATTTTGACATTAGAGAGATAGGCCTGGGCACATGCCACTCAGGGAAGTGATAGTGTTACATGGTAGAGTCAGGTGCGAGAGATGGCCGCACAAGAGGCTTAGATATTGAGCCTCCTACACTAGTCTCAAACTTAGGTGTAGATGGTGGTAGCCAAGAGGGATCATGTATACAGATGGTCACAGGGTCTTCTAGTATAGAGGAATGAGGCATGAGCCCTGGTGTAGATTGTTACTACAAAGCGAGATAGAGAGGCTGCCTCCTCAAGACATGCTGAGACTGATTTAGGTAGAGTGATAGGTGAGTGAGATGTTTCCCTTCAGGTAGCCCTTACTTTTGTAGATGCTGACCTGATCCCTTATGCTATGAGGCTTGGTGGTGAGGCTTTATTTTATAGGACTGCCTATTTCAGGGCAGTTCCCCTAGAGCAGCAAGTGGTACTGCCTTGACATTTAGAGATGGGTGCGACAGGTTAAAGATCACGGAGATCAGGTCATTAATCAAGATTATTTAGGAAGCCCATGCCAGAGCAGCCAGCTTGATAGGGGCCATCTAGTGTAGGTCCTTCTCAGCCACCATTGTTTTGTCGACCAGGTGACAGACTTAGGAGCCCCGGCGAGGGCAAGAGCTATGGTTGAGCACTACCTTTTTATTGTACAAATATTCTTTATACATGCCTCTGATGATGGCTGATTTTGCTGTATAGCTTTGTATATTACTATTTTGATGATTCCTCGTGATGAAGGCCTGATTCATTTTGGTGCATGCACCTTTTTGATGGCATATTGTAATGATGATGTATTATTTTGAGCACTGACTGGATAGTTATACATATATATATGGAATTTTTTATGTTTTGTTTATATGACGGATTCATGATGTATGTTTGTTCTTTCTTTCATGTATGTGGCATATCTTAGATTCAGAAATGTGTGTACTTCCTACTTTCATATTTGATGATGTGTCTGTAGATGACACCACATGTTTTTAGATTCATGATTTAGTTCTGAGTTTTTATGCTAGCAGTTGGGATGATACTAGATGATATTGGTACGGGGGGGATAGATTAGTGATTATGCACAACCCCTCTTACCCCCATTGATGATACGGTATTTGATGATTAGCTTAGCATAGATTCATGATGTAATACTTAGCATTTTTTTATATATATGATGTAGTGAATGATGTTATAAATGTGATGAGATGATAGATTGTAGATGTGATAACAAATAACTGTGCAAGAACACACAAGAAAAAGTTAACCAAACTAAAAAAATATACACATACTACTACTAAACAAACACATGCACAAACCTCTAACAAGAGATAAAATAAGATCTAATCTAAGCAAGCAAAAATTAACCCTAAAAGGAAGCACACTAACAAACAAAGAAACCTACAACAATTGTTTACAAGCATGATAGCCTTCAAATGTATGTAATGCAATTCTCAATTTAAATCAAACAAGATTCAAATTTCGATAAGCAAATGATCCATTTTAAAGAACTAACAATTTAATGGACTAAGTACGCCAAAACTATACAAACCAACAACTAAAAGTAATTAAATCACTACTTTGTTTTTGTGGGACAACATTGACATATTTTCTAATGTTTTTGGGTTTATCTAAGAAGATAAGTCTTCGCGGCTACGTTTGTCATTGTTTTGTCTAGGTTTCCCAAAGATAGCGTTGCAAGATGAATGTAGCTTTATCCCAGGAAAGGGGATTTTTTCAAATGTATATATCTTTTGTGTATTGTTTTCCAAATGTTTTTGTATTTTCCAAGGTCATGTTTTGAAAGAAATATACAAGAACAATGAAGTGTGGATGCCCTCAGCATGGTGTGGGAATATACAAAGGGAAGAATCCCACATGCATGTGTGAAGGAAGATGGCAACATGATTTTCATGCCCAGTGTTAGATGGGCATATAAAAAGGTAATGTCCTTCATGAAAATATAAGAGGAAACAAACTAGATCATGGCAAGGAAAAGGTGATCCTAGTAGGGTTCCTAGAACTAGCAAAAAAAATCGTATCTAAAAAGTGGTAACGATTACCCATCCTTCCGCAAGAGTAATTTATGTCCGGAAAATCCTTCTTGGGTGCCAAAAATAGGTTTTCACTCAAAGGCCTGCCCCCTACGCCATAATTGCATGGTTTTCACACAAGGATGACTTGCTTTTTCTTTACTATTTTCTCATTTTTCCATTTTTTTGCTTGTTATTTCTTTGTTTTCCAATTTTTAGTTCTTATTTGATATTATCATCATAACTAAACATAGAAACACTTTAAGTGCATGGAATTCATGGGATCTGGAAGCTCTTCACCATCTAAATATGCAATTTTGTAGGCCCCTGATCCATATTTTACAATTACAACATAAGGACCTAACCAGTTAGCCTCGAACTTTCCTTTCTTTTCCCTATCTTTAACGGTGTTCGTCTAATTTTATTTGAGAACTAGATCCCCTACATCAAATTCCTGATGAATTATGCATTTGTTATATCCTTTGGACACTCTGTTCTGATAGGTGATTAAGCGCTCTGATATGCTTTTCATCTAATAGTTCTGACTCCGCTAGGCGAGAAACTCTGTAGTCTTCATCTTTGTCAAGATAGTCTCTAAGAGATATTCTCAGGGAGGAAATCTCCACTTCCAAAGGTATAATGGCTTCAGTGCCATAGACCAGTGAATAAGGGGTCGTACCAGTAGGAGTGTACATGGAGGTACAATAGGCCCAGAGGGTGGGATGTATCTACAAATTCTAATTACGGGAGGTTTTACTTACCATTTTCTCCATAATCCACACAAGGGTTTTATTGGTGGCTTGCACATATCCATTACCTTGAGGGTAATAAGGAGTAGACCACATAAGTTAGATATGGAAGCGTTGACACAATGTTTTAACCACTTTATTTTCGAAGGATTTACCATTATCCGTGACAATGGCCAAGGGGATCCTATAACGGCATATGAGATGGTTCATGATAAATTTTGAAATTTGTGCACCGGTGACATGGGTAAGAGGGACAGCCTTTACCCATTTGGTAAAGTATTCATTGGTGGTGATGATATGAGTATGACCATTTGATGAAGAAGGATGGAGCTTCCCTATGAGATCTAGGCCCCATTTAGAGAATGGCCAAGGTGTTGCAATACACTGTAAGGCTTGCACTGACGCATGTATTAAATTTCCATATTTCTAGCATAGTTCACACTTCTTTACGAATTTACAACAATCAGACTCCATGGTAGGCCAATAATATCCTACTCTTAATAGCTTTTTAGCTAAGACCATGCCACTAGTACGTGCTCCAAAACTACCACTATGTACTTCCTTAACTACGTGGATAGAATCAATCACATCCAAATAGCGAAGCATATTCCATTTGTAGCCACGATGATAAAGGGTACCTCCTAGGAGGGTAGAACAGGCTATGCGGTGAATAAGGGCTTTCTTTTTAGAATGGGTAATGTCAGGGGAAAGGGTGCCATCCTGTAGGTATTAGAAGATAGGGTCGTACCAAGAGGATAAAGGACCAACAACTTCACATGCCAAACATGACTCTGGCATATCATATGCAGGTACCTGTAGATGTTCCACGAAGAAAAAAATCTCTCTTTCTTCAGGTGTTATGCGCAAGAGAGACCCAATAGTAACCATAGCATCCACGGATCTATTATGCAACCTTGGTTTTTGTTCAAATATGACTTGTGTGAAATATTCCTTCAAATTTTCAACCATTTTCTTATATGGAATAATTTTCTCATCTTTAATCTTATACTCATCATTAACCTATTTTATGATAAGTTGAGATTCCCCAATGACTCATAGTTGTCTGATATTCCATATAATAGCTAGCCTGAGGCTGGAAATGAGTGCTTCATACTCTACATTGTTATTTGTACACGACAATCCCAAATGGAATGCTCATGGTATGACATTTTCATTTGGAGTGATAAGGACCACTCCTGTTCCAGATCCATGGAAGGTAAAAGATCCATCAAATTGAACCTACCATTCTACGGAATCTTCAATATACATCATAGATGCATCTGGTAAATCTAAGCATAAAGGTTCCATTCCTGGGAGAGGAGCTTCTGCCAGCTAATCAGCTAGTACCTGTCCTTTTAAAGACTTCTAATTTACAAATTCAATGTCAAATTCACTCAAGAGAATGATCCAATTAGCCATTCGGCCTATGAAGGTGGGTTTGGATAAAAGGTACTTGAGAGGGTCGACTTTGGATATGATCTTAGTCTTATTATTTAGGAGATAATGGTGAAGCTTTTGAAATGTGAAGACAACTGCCAAGTAGGCATTTTCTATTTGGGGATAATTCAGCTCATATGCGATCAAGGTGCGGTTAAGATAGTAAACTGCTCTCTCTTTATGGGCTAAGTCATATTGGGAAAGTAACGCACCAATGGAAAACTGGGTAGCGGAAATGTATAAGAGGAGAGGTTTGTAGGGCGTAGGTGGCATTAGTACAGGCCGGTTGGACAAGTACTATTTGAGTAGCGTAAAGGCTTTCTGACAATCAGGTCCCCAATTAAATGTGACATCTTTCTTGAGAAAATGAGTAAAGGGGTGGCACTGATCTACAAGTTGTGAGATAAAGCGATAGATTGCATGAATCTTTCCTTGTAGACTCCTTAGTTGCTTGAGAGTGGTAAGTGGTGACATTTATGTGATAGATGTAACCTTTGAAGGATCCACTTCAATCCCTCTTTGCAAGACAATGAGCCCTACGAGTTTTCTTGATAATACATCGAAGACACATTTCTTAGGGTTCAAGTGAACCTTATAGTATCTTAGATGTTGAAAGATACACCTCAACACTTTAGGGTGTTCCTTTCTACTCTTGGATTTTGCTAGGATATCATCAACATAATCCTCCATGATGTCACTTATGATATCATGGAAGATAACTTACATGGCCTGCTGATAAGTAGTCCCAACATTTTTAAGCCCGAAGGGCATGACTTTGTAGAAGAATGTTCCCCAAGGGGTAATGAATGTTGTCTTATGTTGATCTTCCTCCATAATTTGTATCGGGTTATAACCTGAAAAACCATACATCAAGGACAACATTTCATAGCCAATTGTTGAATTGACTATCATGTTAATAATAGGTAGGGGAAAATCATCCTTCGGACATGCTTTGTTGATGTCACAGAAATCTGTGCAGATCCTTATTCCAACAGGTTTTTTCTGTACTGGGACTATGTTAGAGATCCACTCTTAATATTCAATAAGTTTTATGAAATCAATAACTAACAAACTTTCTAATTCTTATTTGACCAAGAGCGCCACTTTAGGATGCATCTTTCTTAACTTTTGTTTGATTGGTTTGGCCTCTGGGTGCACAACGAGGTTGTGCACAACTAGCTCAGGGTCTAAACCAGGCATATCTGTGTATGTCCACATATTATTTTAAGAGCCCTACAAAGGTATTTTATTACTGAGTTGAGAGTGAAGCTCCCAAATTTAGTATTATGGGTTGCTCCTCTAAGCCAATGTTGATGCTGATTGTTTCCTCAATAAGCATTTTAGAATCATCTTCCATTCGTGTAGGTTTAGGGGGAAGAGTAAGATCAACCTCTTGTGGTAATTCATGATCATATTTGAATGGATAAATCACTTCATTATTAGACTCTTTATTCTTCTCGTTTATGAGTTCACCAAAGAGTTTTTCACCCTGGGATTTCTGTTGAGCCTTCTTTCTTGGTTTCTCAGAGGTAGGTATTCCTTTAGTTACAACCTTTTATTCAACCATCCACACATCTTTTCTTCCTCCCCAAAATAGGCACAAGCATCTAATTGAATCTTAAATCCTTTCTTGTGGTCTCCAGCTGGAATAAAGTCCCTGAGTCCCATGAAATCTACAAATTTCTCATCATTTTCAAAGAAATCCAATGGCACATGAAGTTGTTGATCCGAATCTATAAGCTTAGGATATATAAGGGATATTGGATATTTATCTAGGGGGATAGATTCAATTAAGGTAAGGACCGATGAATATAGGAATAGGTTCATGGAGGCAAGATCGTCGTAAAGGCTACATTGGGAATCAACATCACTATCGGAATGAGGTGAAATGTCCTCACTTCCAGAAGAAGTGGCATTGTTCTCAGAGGGTAGAGCATCATGGGGCCTTATTCCAAGGCCATGTTTATCAGTTTTGAAATGAGGGATAGGGATAGTCTCCAACCGTCCCTGTGCATTAACACCACATCCAAACCCATCATAGCCCATGAAAAACATCATGCGAGGATCTTTGACATACTGAGGATCTTGATTTCCTGAAGCCATGATGCCTTCTGGTACTCTGCTGGTAGGGTCTTCTAGCATTTTCTCCTCAAACAAGAGGCCACTATGGAAAAATTTCTCCAAAGGTTTAGGACCTTTCTTGCGAGTGCTCTTGAACTGAAAATAAGGCTTACCACTTGTCCTGGGGGATACTGATAGGTCTGATAAAAACAAATCTTGCTCAAGAGTGAATGGCCTATTTGGGCTATATTTTTCTGATGTGGCCTCCCATGAAGCAAATGGATTGACCAACGAGGGAAAACCTTGATTGAAAGGTGTGAGAGATTTTGAATCTACTCGGTTCTTCATGGCCTCCATTTGTAAAGGGATGAAAACATCCACAGAATGACATTCATAAGCTACATGAGAAAATATATGTAAAGCCCTACAATGTGTGAAAGGTTCTAGGTCGCCTAAAATGGTAACCACCTGCCTTTTATGATATAACTTGATGCACGAATGAAATGTTGATGGAATAGCTTGTATGGCATGGATCCATGGGTGTCCTAAGAGCATGTTGTATGGAAGTTAGAAGTCGATGACATGGAACATTGTGTCATGACATGTTGGTCCTACCTCCATGGGGACCACTATATTCCCTGCTGACTCTCTTTCTTCATTTTCATATGTTGTGATTGTGATAGTTTTAACACCCAGCTCTGTTTATGACTAGCCCAGCTGATTTACCAGCTTCAAGGGAAAATATTTGTACCAGATCCCCCATCTAAAAGTACTCTTTTGATCTTACAATGGGTAACCATCACTTTGAGATATAATGGAAAGTTATTCTCTAGGTTATTATGCAGGATTGCAGTATGATCAAAAGTAATATGATCTTTGGTGTCTAAGCATGTAATCATAGCTTGTAGGTTTGTGGTATCTATTTATGTGGAAACCCCTAAATTTTGTAAAGTTTTGAACAATATGTTTTTATGGGCATTGGGGATCTTTAGGAGATCGAGGATAGATATCTTAGTAGATGTTTTTTCTAATTACTCTATCAAGTTATAGTGACTTTCCTCAGGGGTAGGCACAGGATCTAGTATGATTAAGTGGGCACATCTTGTCCTGACTACATAGCTCTTTTCTAATATCTGAATGGTGTTAATCTGTTAGTTATATGAGTTAATACATCCAATGAGGGAATCATAAGGACTATAATTAATAGGGTACACAAAGGCAATAGTCCCATAGTCGTTGGAAGTTTTCCTTGTATCTTTTTTCTTTTTATTTTTATCTGCATGGTCAGGAAAAGGTTCCTTGTAAATACCCATTTTTTCATTTGAACTTTTACCGGCCTCTGGGGGAGACTCTACAACAATTTTCCCTTCCTCTATGAGGTCTTGGATATAATGGCATAATCTCAAACATCTATCCGTTTTGTGTCCTTTGACATGGTGGAATTCGCAATATTCATTGTCTTTGAACCAAACCAATTTTGGAGCATCTTCCGGGTAGGGCATTGTATCAGTTTGATATTCTATCATATTTGCACCATCTAATTGTTTTAGGATGGTAGATAAGGATTCTGTCAAAGATCTGAATGTACGCTTTGTAGGTGCCTTGGGACGAGGCCCTTGTGAAAGTTTCAAGAGTGGGCCTATCTATATGGCCTGGAATCTCTTGGAGTCTATAATGCCATCACCAACCACATGTTTATTCTTATTGAAGAATTTAGGTTTTTCTATGAATTTGGCTTCGTGTTTATTTTTAATAACATCTTTAAGCATGCCCTTTGCAATGAGTGGTTTCTCAATTTTAATACCTTTCTCTATGACTTCTTCAAAGTTCAATCCATAATGCATTTACAAGTGAAAGGCTATTTCTAGGTTCAAGTTAGGAACGAATATACTCACTAACTATTTTTCGGGTAAGGCACAAGGAAAGTGACTAGCTAACCCGCGCCATCGTTGTAAAAATCCTGCAAATGTCTCATTGGGTTTTTGTTTTGTGTTGCATATATCATTCATCGTGATGTCACTCTCCATATTATAGGAGTAATGCCTTACAAATTTCTCTGCTAGTGCAAGCTATGTTGTAATGGAGCCCTTAGGTATGCTATAAAAACATTCCAATCCCACAACTCCTAGGCTGCGAGGAAAAAGTTGTGTCAGAAAATTATCGCTATACGTGACCTCTTGGAAATCCATGTAAATGTATTTTATATGATTGCGAGGATCAATTTTTCAATTATACTTATCAAACTTGAGAACAATGAAATGTTTCACGAAAGGGTTTTGTAGCATTTCCTTATCGAAGGGGTAAGGACATAGTTCTTCATACGAATATTTTCTCTTTTGGCCTACATTTCTATGTTGTAATGTTGTGAGCGTATTTTTCATAGATTTTAATTCATCCTAAATGAGTTTCTCTTTAGTATGTGATATTCACCTTTGAGCCTGAGTTTCTTTAAAGGTATAGTCTGTATGTGGATCAGATTGAAACTCGTTAAGTTTTTTTTGTCTTTGTCTTTACCTATGTTTCTTTTTGAAGATCCTAGGTTCACTAATTTCTAACTCAACTTCAAGATATGTTTTTTGAGGATCTCTTCCTCAACTAAGGTATCCTCTTCTTCATCAACTTTTGGAGGAGGGGAGGCCTCCCACTCAGCTTTCGCTTTACGTGAAGCCTTAAAGTGAGGTCCACGTGATGTTTCACCTTTGACAGCAGCCTTATGTTGCCCAAAAGTGGATGCATATCCCACATCGAAAGGATTATCTATGTCTAATATGAATCTTCTCTCTCCTAAGTTAGGGTCAACGGCCTTTATTTCTTCTTCATGTTCGTGTAAAATTTTATCTCCTAATGCCAAGACTCTTGTGAGTACTTGATCTTTGTTATAATATAAGAGCTTGTTAAATATTTTTAAATCTAACCTTTGTTGTTCTCCTGAAGAGTCTGACTCTTCTCCACTATCATCGATTAACGTCTCCGTATCTTTGACTTGAGAGAAGAGCGATCCTAAATTATGACCACTGAATGGGAATGTGTCGAAATATTTTTCTCCCATGTGTTGCTCATTTGATTTGGTTGCCATTTTTATTTTTTTAGGCATCACTAGCGGACATCTTTATGTAGCTAGCGTAACACTTAAGTGTATGTTTTTCTATAAGTTGTTTAAGGGGATGTCGGAATTGTACAAAAATGTATTGCAGATGTAATTTTATGTAATCATTTTTATCAAGAAATATTCATATGCACATCTAATATTATGATTCACTCAATTTGTTATTGCCAAGCCTATACCCTAAGATAGCGACAAAGATGTACCAATATGTAAGTCAAGTTAGAACCCCAACAAGGTCTAAGCACTAACGTGATGCTATCGCAATCCCTTGACAAGGTATACTTAGAAATAGTTTGAATACCGATGAAAGTCAAACCTTCTGAAAAATTTAAGTCGTAAATAGACATAGCATAATAACATCACCATGATACATTAACTGAGCAAGCAAGGTGTTGGCACCATGGTAAATTTATTATGATATATGTAAAGCAATGTCAACACTCTTCAAGAAGACTAAGATGACATCGAGAGTGAAACCAAGTAATAAGTATAACAAGGAGTTTTCAATCGTGTGAGTAGCATAACTATGTAATAAGGGGACTTATAACATTTACCCCAAAAAAAGAGAATATGATGTAAGTACCGAGATTGTACGTCTAAGACACAAACAAGACTATCAACTCAAGAAGAGACAAAATATGAACCAAATACACAACGGTGAAGATAATATTGAAATTAAGATGGAAGGACCTTTATCAATGATGCAAAAAGCATACCCACACACTTTAGATGTTTAACAACCAAGCCATAAACATGGATGGGCATAAACAGACAAAAAAGTGACGAGTACCATATATGATAAAAATGCACAATGTATGCACCTTTCTCACCCTAAATAATGGGCAGTGAGAATGCAAGGGTACTGATCAAAAGATGGACACAAGCTAAGCAACACTTAGGTAGAGCTTCACCTCATCCGAAGACAAGAATAAATATAAGTGAAAGTGGGATGTAGCTTAGGTCCGTGATGAAAAGACACTCAGTTTGAACTCACAAGGGTTCTTTGCCTTGTCTCAACAAACAAGGTTTAGATTCCAGATGAGCTGTCACTTTGTGATGGCTTGACGCAACTAGGACTAGTAAAGTTGGCTCCTTGACAAAATGGCTTCCTTAACAAATTCTCTCAACTAGGTGTTACAAGGTTGTATAAGAGCGAGGTGCAATTTACCCAAAAATTCGCAAGTAGTAGTTTGGGAGTATCTCGACTTTATCCCATTTCAAATACAGTGGGAAATGAATGCATCCATCATGTACTTTTACTAAGGCCGCGATACGAACAACTTGCAACTCTAACTCACAAGGCATACTAGTCAAGTGGGTAAGCGGATCACTTCCTATTTCATCCACAATGTTACACAGTGGTGGACTACTTTAGGGTTCCTAGTACCACCCCATTGCTATAGCTTAAGGCATTATGCCAAAGGGGTTATGTCCCAGTTGAGAAAATAGGGATGTACCCTTTTTTGAAACCTGTAATACAATGTTTTAAATATGGTGTGTTTTTAATCTTATTTAGCTTAATGTGGTTTTAAGTAGCACACCATTTGGCAACCTGCAAGAAACATGTGTATTAGTGGGTTTGTATTTTGTCTTATCTCCTCCTTTCTTTGACAATCGATAGGTCCTATAGACAACAAGTTTCAGTAATTTTCCAATTCGTAGGTTGATGCTTTAAGAAAGAGAGTTCTTCACTTTGCTTTTGATTCCTAAGATTTCCAAAAGGCGTGAAGGAAGAGCATAATGAACATGAAAAATTCCACTGAAATCACATGAAAATTTTACTTCGACCTTTATAAAAAAATTATTTTTTATATGAGTTTTGTATTGGTGTTTTTGATATCCAAGATCACCTTGGAAAACGCGAGGAGAGAGCATACACACTTCTACAAAAACTACTTCTAATTCACAAACAAAAAAAACTTCTAATTTATGCAAACTGAAACATTTAAGAAAGAAATATGTTTTTCCAATTATTAATCCTAAAAACCTGCAGTGATGGATTAGAAGAAAAGTTTTTTCAGACTATAAAATTTTTTAATTTTTAACACAAACACCTGAGCATCGATACTGACACCAGCACTCCCCAACTGATGGATATGTTCCCTACCTGACAAGTACGCCTGCAGTCAAAAAAATTAATAAAACCTAATGAAGTAAACACAGATGCCCACAATATGATAGATACACGCCTATATTGACATGGACGCTTAGGTTACAACATGTACGCGCCTAAGCCCAAATAGAGAACTATAAATTTTTTTCAGAGTTAGATATTTTACAGCTGTGTGGCCAGAAATACAACTACGCGCCTCAGATGAAGGAGACACGCATGCATCCTTCTATGGGTTATTTTTGATTTTTTACATAGTTAGACCATTTACGCTTGCATGGCCAGAGAGACGTATATGCGCCCCAGATGACGGAGACATGTGCGCGTCTATGCAAAGGTTTAGTTTGTAAATGATGGGCACCTTCTAACAGGTACATGTTTGATATGACAGGTACACTAGGGTTCTAATGTGTATGCACCCCTTGTTGGAAACCTACACTCACCCTGTGAAAAACCTGCAAAAAACATAGATTTTCAAAATTTTCAAGAGGAAACAGATTATTTGTTAGTCAAAGAGTCTTATTTCTATATCAAACCCACAATACATATATAAATTAAGGTCATTTATCTATGGTTTAGAAATAAAAATGAGGAAATAACAAGTGATTTGAACAAAAAAACTTGAAAATGAGCTTCGAAAAACCTAAAAGACCTTCATTAATGGAGGGTAGACATAAGTGTCCCACAAGGCGTGCCAAATGTGTTCAATGAAAAGTTGTAAAATCCATGGATTTGGGGTAAGAATCTCTAAAGAAACCCCAAAGGCTTTTAACAATCTGATCAATGGACCATGTGATAAGAAATGAGCAAGGTTTCCTTCTTTACATACATTAATTTGAAATAAACATGCAAAATAAGCAAATGAAGTTAATCTCTATTCTTTGAAAGCTTGAAATAATGAACCTAAGAGGATCTAAGAATTTATTTTATGTGTTTAAGAGAAAGAGATATCCCCATTAATGGCTTCAAGGCCAATGGATCTTCCTTTTTACTCTATGTTAATGCTATGAAAATACAAGATCAAATGCTTTTAGCTCAAATGAAAGAAGATGAAACACAAACTAAAGTCTAAAAAAATTGCTATAATTTGTGCTAGGAAGAGGAGAGAATTCTTAGGAAATGAGGGAGGGGGTATAGCCCTATTTATATTTTTTGGTTTGGAAGAAAAGTGAGATTTGGGTGCATGTGGGACAAAGGCTAAAGTCCAAAAAGTACTTTAGCAAGTCAAAGTGATATTTGACTTTGTTATAGGGTAATTAACCTGGGTTATAATAATTAATCTCCCTTAGAGATTAATTAGGGTTTTGGAAGGGTTCTGAAGGGCTTAATCCATCCAACAAAGTGGATTGATCTTCCGGGGAGCTAATAGAAGCAAGATAGAAGAGAATAAGAAGCTCATGTAGTTAGAACGAGGCTATAATTACCTATTTAAATGGTTTATAAGAGGAAATATGACCAAAAGGGTGTTGTAGGAAGGGAGTTAAGAAGGTCTAACTGGCGGTGTGCTATTAATTTGCAAAAGGAAGAAGCATTAGTGCACCATTAGAAATAATAGTGTATTGATTAAAATATAAGTGTCTACAAATACAATTCACAGGAGTTAGTAAAATAATACACACGACTATAAATAATTTTAAAGGCTATAATTGGTTCTCATTCAAGGGAAATTTATCCAATTGCTTCAGTTCTCAGTACAAAATTCCTCCTATAAAAATTTATCCATTTGTGTTTTGCCAAAGCACACAATAAATAGCACAAATATTCATCCAAACCCCTAGAAAATAGACTAAAGTCTAAACTCCCCCTTGCATTATTTTAATATCCCTTAACATGATTAAATAATGAAGAGGGGCTATAAAAAATATTGCAAGATTAATAAAATGTAAAAAATAGCCTTATTTCTCAAAAAATAATCCAAGTCAAATTGATTTGACACCTACATGAACAGTATGTTGGTACCCAAATTTGTTCTCCTTTTCAGTTTGAGCAGCATCAAAGATATGGCATGAAGCTTGAAGACAGATAGATCATGATGTATGTCATTTTATAGCCGGGGATGTGATCTAACTGGCACTCAGATTTGTGGAGAGATGGATAGCACTCAAATAGGACTTGATATTTTCCTGACTATTTTAGGTTGTGCCTTTCAACCAAGGTAAGAGGACCTATTTTATAACCCTCAAATGGTGAAGGAGATGAATATATCCCTCAATTTTTGTAAATAGTATGAAGGGGGCCTTGGGAAAATATGATCAACACTCCAAATCTGACTTTCACAAGTTGTTACTTCCAGATTCTGGAGATACTTTCAATGCAAGGAAAGGGTTGCTAAAGACATTTTGAAATCCTGATCTATTCTGCATACTTTAGCAAATGGATTTTGATCTTCTGTGGGTATATGGGTAAAAACAGGGGTAGTATGGAGTAGGATTAGAGTTTTAGAATTATATTTGGTGGGATATTGACAAGACAAACTTGACTATGCCAGATCTTTGACAACCTCTACAACATTTGAAAAACTATCAGATAAAATGCTTCAAAATAATCAAGATGTTCTTTCAACCAGAAGAGATACACAAATTGAGGCCCAGGTTTGCACTCTTCACACAATATTTGAGACCTTAACACAAAATCTTGAGTTAAAGGACTCAATTAAACATCAAAATCTCTAATCAAATCATGCCTAAGGTACCCCCAAAGGCTTACAAGCAATCTCTATCAACAAATGAAGGTGAAATGATTTTAAAATGCTTATTTTCAATGCCAAATGAAATCTCTTCTAACAAATGAAATTGCAAATACCACTAAACTATCAATAAGGATGCGATTTGTGTGATTCCTAAAGATTTCAATGTAAGATTACAAAAAGAACAAGGAAAACTATTTGCAAACATTTAAAAAAGATAATAGACATCATATTTCCCAAACTAACATAGATTAATTGAAAATCTTGTTAGATTCATCAGCAGGGGAGAGTTTCAGGAACAATATTAGAGCTATGTGATGGCTATACACTTGTAACCAACTCAACATGAATGAATATCCAACACAGAAGACATTAACCAGGTTTTTTTAGGGTTTCTCAAAAGATGAGATTCTCTCAAAATTTTCTCATGATTTTCATTTTCTTGACCTTTTCCATGTCTCCAAACATGTATTATATATCTATCTATTACATTTGATCCTTCTTTCCTAAGAAAATAATATCCTATGGCATCTTGCTTTGTTGCAAATTCACTCATGATTTTCTAAAAGTGACACTTAACCAATTTTGCGACGAGGAGATTCCAGGCATTCAAAAAATAAAATTATAACAAATATTCATCATTCCTTGTAATGTGAGCATGAATTTTTCCTTTTGCACCCACAACATCTTCCTCTTCCATCATTTCACCTTTACACTTTCCAAATTTGCCTCTGCAACTTTTTGATCTGGTATTTCACATTTTTGCTCGAGCCCGCACAAAATTTCATTTCAAAAGTACCTTAGATCTATAAATTGAATTTTAAAATTGATTCCATTGATCCTTGAAGGCAAAAAATGACATGAATTTGCCAAAAAATTGTTGAAATTGATGCAAAAAATGCATCTCCAAGCATCCTGGAGCTCAAATGGCGGTCAAACTAAAAAATGCATAGTTACAGTCGATTTTCCTTTCTCCCTCCAATCTGAGCCCTCCACGTGTCACAAAGTGATTGGAAATGGGCTTGGGATCAATTTTTGACATTTTAACACTTTTGGAAAAATGTAAAAATTTTACATTTTTCTCCGCCCCTCTGCCCTTTTAAAATGAGCTTGACACGTGTCCCAATGTGGTCCCAGCGGAATCACAACTTGCTTCTATACATTTCCACCTTTTTTGGAAAAAAGGAAATTTTTCAAAATTATTCCTATGGACCCACACCTCCACTTTTTTCCCTGACATGTGGCGATCACTGATTTGTTACGGGGCCATAACTGCCCTTTTTGCTTCATAGTTCCTTTACAAAATTTCAAAGTTTTTCAAAACTCACCGGCAGCCCGTACTCCCCTCTGCCATTGCTTCTGACATGTGTCTCCCTCTGATTCGTTGTAGAACCACGCTTCAAACTACCACTTTAACTCATTTTTCCAAAAAGGAAACATTTCCTTTTTTCATCTGGTGACCCGCTGACCCGCGCAATCCTTTAATTTTCTTGTTTGTCAAGGCCGCGCCTTCTTTTAAGACTTTAACCCTTTTTAGGAAAAAGGTTAAAAATCTCAAACTCTCCTTAGCATCCACTACTCCACTCTGTCATTTATTTTGACACGTGTCTCCCTCTAATTTGTTGCAGATCCACACTTCAAATTACCACTTTAAGTCATTTTGCCAACAAGGCAACATTTTTCTAAGTCCTCTGCCAGCCTTCCATCCCGCTTTTGATGAAAACATGACACGTGTCCACCTCTGATTCGTTGAGGGCCTGTGCTCCAATTTTTTACCTTAACTCTTTTTCACCAAAGGAACTATTTCCATCATGCCTTCGTAGCTCCACTGTTTTGACTTTTTTAACTACCACGTGTCACCCTCTAATTGGCTGAGGGCCTACGGACTTATGGGGACAATTTATAATTTTTGCCAAAAACACAAAAAATGCTAAGTTTCTTGAGCAGACCTGCCAAATCATGTCCAACCACAAATGACCACATATGAGAAGATGTTTGAGATAAAATTTTGTGGGCAAAGGATGCCCGTATGACCATCAAACAACGTAAAAATTGCCAGTGATGCCCTAGAATGTTGAAGATGAAATTTGACGAGTAAATGACACCTGTCTGACCGTCAAAACATAGAAAATTCCAGGGATTCCCTAGAATTCAATTTTTTCACTAAGGAAGACAAATTTCTTGAAATTGAACCAACTGAAAAATGTTTTTAAATAATTTTTATTATGGAATTGGATTTTCAATGGCATACAAGTATAACATGAACAATTTTGAGCTCCAAAGGCTGGGAAAACATGGTAAAAATGGCAAAGGCATTTGAATGGGAAAAATTAGGGCAAAATGTAGGGAAAACTTAGAGATTCCTCAACATGGTGCAATAATGGAGAAAAAAAGAACAACTCAAAGAATTTAAACACAAATACGAGTTGTTTTTCATCAAATTCGAAGGATGGGAAGATCTAAATCTTTTTTTTCTTAGAAACAAGGAAAAAACACACTTCTCCTTAGCAAATTAGGGCAAGATAAATAGTTTGCAAAGAATGCAATGCACAATAATGGAGACACAACTTCACATCATTGATTTCATGAGGAAAAAATGTTTTAGAGCACTAAGAGCAAAGGGTAAACATTGCAAAATGGCAGAGGATCAAAATGGGCACTAGCATCAGCTCCTACTCAGGGATGGGCACTCCCAGTGAGTGCCACAAGAACAAAAGTAGACCAAGTTCTAAAATAATCCATTGGGTAAATGGAGTCATGAGCCAAAGCCACCAAAAACCAGCTGAGTAACTAAAAAAAATGGCTGTCACACACCGAGGCAGACCACGAACCGAAAAAACACCAAAACTAGAGCGAAATCCAAACACTATACACTGTAAAAGTTAGTAAGCAAACCTTAATTTCAAAGAAAACAAATCAAGGGGAAACCCCAAATGTTCTCCATGCTGGATATGACCATGCCAAGAGGTTCTGATATGTTTTTAGCAACTGAAAATATACCTCTTTTTCTTCTTTGTTTAATTTGTAAACCATTCAGTTTCTTTGAAGCTTTTCCACTGTGTTTAGGTCAAACCTTTTAACATTTTGCAAGGTTGAATCAAGGACAAAATTTATGGAAAAAATAGCATACTTAGGAGATATGTTATCAACAACTTCATACTCCCTAAAATACCCAAAACTCACAAAGTGATCAGTAGTAACATCTACCTACAAAACTTCATAAGATGCATTGTTTGGGTCTTCAATAAGGTACATCATCTTTTTATCTCCATATAAATTTACTGAGCTTCCTTCAATGGGAATAGTGGTATAAGACATGTCCATTTGGAAACTCCTAGGAACACGTGTAGCTCATTTCCTTGATAATAACATATCCCATTTGGCAGGGAAATCAACAATCACAACATCCAATTTTAAATTCCTCCCAGGATAAGATGCAAGTTGCACCAACAAATCTTTGACACACCAAAAAACTGGCAGTTTCCTGGAATCCATAGTAGTACACTTGCCATATGTTGTTGTCACTTTGATTCCTAATTCATTCATGACCTCCAAAGGCATGACATTTCTTAATGCCCCACAGTCAAACATATAGCTATGTAACATCTTGTCTTTGATAACCAAGGTAGTGAAAAACGGATCTACGTTTAGCTAAGATTTAACCAAATAAGTTCCCAAGTAAACCTCAAGTGGTTCCCCCAACTCTTCCAATACTTGTGGTTGTTCCAATTCTATAATGAAAATAGGAATCCCAACCTTGTTTCTAACTCTACCTTGGGTACTCTCTTCCTCTCTGAATCCTAAATATTCAAAAGCCCTCATCTTGTGCTCAAGAATCCTAAGCAACTTGGGAATTTGGACAAGAATCTTTATTCAACTCAAGACTTGGGCAATATCATATGGAGAATTCTTGGGTAAAGCAGCACTAGGGGATAGATTAACAAATTCATCAGATGGTATGGAAGTCTTTTCAGTTTGGGCATGGGGAGGTTCACAAGTTTTTCTTGGGGGAATAGGGCCTTTACTAGATATATTTTTCTTTGGAGTTTCTTTAGTAAACAATGGAAATTTTGACTAGGCTTGCTGCCCCTTTGTAGCTTTACTTCTGGTATTTTGCTCCTTCTCTTGGGCAATTACAAAATTCATTAGTAACTTCCTATCCTCTTCCTAGGGTATACCTCCATCATACTTTTTAATCATAAAATCTCTCAAGTATTCAAAATCATTATTGGGAAGCTCAAAGGCTTGTACATTATCAATTTCTATAACAAGAAAAGGAGGAAGAAGATGTACCCGTTGAATACAATCCCAAAAAATAGCATTAGTCCTAGCACTTATGACATCCATTGAAGTTACTCCCCTTGGTGAACTTATAGGGATATCCATCATTCAGGCATCATCATCAATTTCATCATCAACTTCCTCTTCAATTTTCTGATTTGTTCCACATGGAGGATGGGGCAGAAAACACCTGTCACACCAGTCAATCTAATTTCCATCATCAACAATAGCCACCTTAGCAATTAGGGGATCAGGTAACACTTTATTTTCCTTGGCCTGAGATTTCCTATTTCCAAATGCAATAGGCCCTTTACCTTTGCCATCAAATCTTTGATCACCCCTAGGATGATTGGAAAATCTGTCATGGTTTGTTACTTTTTGATGACCTTGTGAAGTCTACCCAATTCCCTTCTCTTCCCGGGGTAACTTGTATGAGAATTATTTGACAGCCCTTGCCAAAGTTTTCACAACCTACTCCAAATCAGCACCCTTGCTAGCTTGAGGTTTTTCAGGGTTTATCAACTTTAAACCATCTCTCTTGAGAGGTTTCCGAATTTCCTTCATGTTATTTCCAATCTGCAATGCTATGGTAAAGTCCTACTTTAAATTGATAGGGTTTTTGTCTCTTAAGTAGTAGGCTGCCATCTTATCAAATGCATCTGCATATTTGATCAAGCATGACTGATCACATGGCCTAAAATTAACTGGAAGCCTTCTCAAAGTTTTTTTAAACCTTGTTTTGAAGTCATGAACTGATTCATTAGGGTTCTTCTTGATATTTTCAAATTCAGACAATAAAAACCTAGGATCAAATTTTTCACCATATTGCAATCTAAATGCATTCTGCATTTCAGTCCATGAATCAGTAGAATTATCAGGTAGAGCCTTGTACCAATCCTTTGCATCCTCTTCTAGTGTATGAATGAACAATTTAATATACACATCTTCATGCTCAATGTCAAATTCCTCCATCATGTTAACACAAAGTTATAGGGTCTGATCACCTGTTATGGAATTATTCCCTTGGAACTTTGGCAATCTACTTCTAACATCCTGAGGAACATCATTAGGATAACCAGTCATTCCCCTAAAATGTATTGGGCCAAAGGTATTGACCACAAATGGAGGTCTAGGTGGAGGCTGAGCCATGTTTTCTAGTGGGGGTGATCTCTGGGGTGGCAAAAAATGATGAGTGAGAGGTATTTGGGGCATAAGAATGTGATTCACAAAATTGGTACTCTATAGGTGCTTATTTTCTTGGAAAGTTTTATTTGAATTGAAGCACAAAAGTGCAGATTGCAAAGAGAACTTACTAGGTACAGCAGAAGGACCTTCAGTAGTTGAAGTAAATGAATTTTTGAGAATATTTCTTGAATCAGAATCACTAGAAGAAGAGTGATAATCCTCTACTAAAGGCTGATCTCTCTCACAAATGCATATACCTTTTCCTGATGTTTGACCTTCAACAACCTTCCAAACTTTTCTTTCCTCTAAAAATGTCTTTCCAAATTCTTGAAATAAATTTTTACTTGGGTCTCTCTTGAAGAGAGATATTCTTCCTTCCATTTTTGCAGAGATTAGTAACACCAAAAAACAAATGACAGAAAGCTAAGACACTGCTATTTATCAAGATCAAAACAACATGGAGTCACCATTAAGGAATTTCACCCTAGTTGTGAAAATGCACTAAAATACTCTGTCAAATACCTATCAGCACTAAAAAGCTTGCCAAACTTTATAGATTAGAACTTCCTTTTCTTGAATCTACCAACCACAAATGAAAATGAAGTGCAACTACTACTGGAAATTGACAAAATTGTAGATAGAACTTGAAACCTTTGCATACACTTTGTAAATATGAGTATAGAATGATGGTTTAACAATATATTTGCATGCAGCATTTGTAAGAAACATTACATGGGTTTAACATGTATCCAAATATCTCAAATATCTTTAACAAGTCCTGATAATGGCGCCACTGGTGTTATTAACAAGCTAAATATCTATAGATTGGCAGTGAATCAACAAATCAATCTCTCAATGAAAATCCAGATTAACAAATTGGTCTGGATATTGTATTCTTCTTCCCTGACAATGGTGCCACTTGTGTTGGTACCCAAATTTGTTCTCCTTTTCAGTTTGAGCAGCATCAAAGATATGGCATGAATCTTGAACATAGATAAATCATGATGTATGTCATTTTGTAGCTAGGGATGTGATCTAACTGACACTCAGATTTGTGGAGAGATGGATAATACTCAAATAGGACTTGATCTTGTCCTAACTATTTTAGATTATACCTTTTAACCATGGTAGGAGGAACTATTTTGTAACACTCAAATGGTGAAGGAGATGAAGATATCCCTCAATTTTTGTAAATAATATGAAGGGGGCCTTGGGAAAATATGATCAACACTCCAAATCTGACTTTCACAAGTTTTCACTTCAAGATTATGGAGATACTTTCAATGTAAGGCAAGGGTTATTGAAGACATTTTGAAATCCTGATCTATTTTGCATACTTTAGCAAATGGATTTTGATATTTTGTGGGTATACAGGTCAAAACAGGGGTAGTATGGGGTAGGATTAGTTGTTTGGAATGATTTTTGGTGGGATATTGACAAGATAAAACTTGACTATGCCAAATCTTTGACAACCTATACAACATTTGAACAACTATCAGATAGAATGCTTCAAAACACTCATGATGTTCTTTCAACCAGAAGAGATACACAAATGGAGGCCCAGGTTTGCACTCTTCACACAATCTTTGAGACCTCAACCCAAAATGTTGAGTTAAAGGACTCAATTAAACATCAAAATCTCTAATCAAATCATGCCTAAGGTACCCCCAAAGGCTTACAAGAAATCTCTATTAACAAATGACGGTGAAGTGATTTTAAACTGCTTATTTTCAATGCTATATGAAATCTTTTCTGACAAATGACATTGCAAATTCCACCAAACTATCAATAAGGATGAGATTTGTGTGATTCCTAAAGATTTCAATGCAAGATTGCAACAAGAACAAAGATAACTATTTGTAGACATTTAAACATGATAATATACATCATATTGCCCAAAATAACATAGATTAATTCAAAATATTGTTAGATTCATCAGCAGGGAAGAGTTTCAGGAACAATCTCAGAGCTGTGTGATGGTTATACACTTGTAACCAAGTCAACATGAATGAAGATCTAACCTAGAAGACATTAATCAAGTTTTTTGGAGGGTTTCTCAGAAGATGAGCTTCTCTCAAATTTTCTCATGATTTTCAATTTCCCGACCTTTTGCATGTCTTCAAACATGTATTATATATCTCTCTATTACATTCCTAGAAAATAATATTCTATGGCGTCTTAGTTTGTTACAAATTCACTTATCCGTAAACTTCTACTTTGGAACTCTATGAATCACATAATTATTTTGTTCTACTTTAAACTTTGGAAAATGAAATATTTCCTTAAATATTAGAACTTTGTGACTTATTATCTAGTGTTATAGAAAGGAAATTGAATAGAAGGAAATAATTCAAAACTTCAACACTAAGATTTTTATCCTAGAAACCTCCAAGGAGGAAAACCAGTTGGGAAGGGAAACTTCTCTTTCTTCCCACTTTTATTGGTCTAACATAGACAATTACAGATTACAATAAGTATGAAAAGAAGCAACACTATAAACCTTCTCTCCAATTACTTGCTTGCTCTGTTTATATACCTTGCTCCTACAATTCCAATTCCAGCACTGAATATCTTGCTCACTGCTCTCATTAAATTCTTATTTTCCTTCGAATGTCTACTCTCTTACTCCTTCCATGTATTTATTGGCCTTCCCATGTCCTCCCGTGCACTGGAGGATGTGAAGGAGAATGGAAGTGAAGAGACATGGTTGGGCACTTCAAATTCACGTCCATTCGTGTTATGTTGTTCTTTTCTCTTCAAAAGTGCTAGGACCACAACCTTGAGTAGACTGGTAGTCACAAGACCGCCGCCTTGGTTAGGTGGAAGTTTCAAAACTTTTACACTACAGGTAAGAGGTTTTGAAACCTCCGCTCTGCATAGAGTGGTGGTTCCTTCCAGAACCTCCGTATTCCTCAATTTATTTATGTTTCCTTCTTCTTCTTCTTGGTGCTGATGAAACTTATGAAGTGGTATGTTTTTCTGGATCACTATGGATCATACCTCCCCTACTTAGGAGGGTTTTGGTCCCACAAAATATTAGTGGTGGAGTGGTAGAGGAATCAACTTCCTCTCGTGCTCATTCAAGTACCACTGGGTCTTCCTTGGTGTCTCTCTCATCTAGCCTGCCAAGACTGTGGATCTCTAGTTTTCAGTGCTACATCCTCCTCTGAGATGCCTCGAGTACAATCCTCTTTAGAAGTTAACTCATGTATCTTTCATTCTTTATCATGCATAGATGGCATTAGTGGATGCGAGGTCTTGCAACTAACTA
Organism: Taxus chinensis; assembly: GCA_019776745.2. Lineage (NCBI taxonomy): Eukaryota > Viridiplantae > Streptophyta > Pinopsida > Cupressales > Taxaceae > Taxus > Taxus chinensis. The sequence goes on along the minus strand of CM034153.1, from coordinate 159,053,349 downwards.
TCACGTGCATCTACATGAGGTATGGCTAAAACTTTTCTTCTCCAACCTGCTCAAGTATGGCGAAGGTCCCATACTGTAGTGGTTTAGTCCTTACCTGGATTTGTCTCTTGAGATGGATTGGCTGAATCCTCCCCAAGTACATTTATGCTATAGTCACCATCGTTCCTTGTATCTCCTCTTCTTCTTACTACCCTATGGTCAAGTCCAGTGAATCCATAGGTAGATATAGTGACCGCATAGCGGAAGTTTGTTTTGGTCCTTGAATGAGTAGTTCCTATGGTGGCTTCTTCTGTAAAAACTGACAAATACTATTCAAATTCTCCATCTTTGGTCAGAAATATTTGTGCTCTCATGTCCATTTTGCTTTTCTTCCAATGAAAGCAAACAAAATTTATGATTTTCTTGAATAAGTCTTGGTGCTTGGTTGACACTTACCATAGCCTTATTTTATTTTCTCTGGTGTTCTTGGATGTTAAAACTGACTCTATCCTTGACCCATTTGTACCAGTTCTCCCTTCTTGTGAACACAACATCCCTAGCATACAAGGAAGGACTTATGAAGACAACGTCAAATGCATCAAGTGGAATAATATCAACCTCTAATACATCTATGTATTGGGTATTTATCCCAAACTAAAACTTACACTTCCTTGTAACTTGTATTTATATACCCTTCTTCACCCATCCTAGTGGGTATGGATGTGGATGTGCGTAAGTCTCTAGACCAAGTTGTCCTACAACCACATCAGAATTCAAATTTTACTGATAACCAGAATCTACTAAAGCATTTACCTTAGACTTCTTGATTTGGATTATGATTTGAAATAGCTTACTAATCTCTTCTTCTTCTGTTTCCCCATACATGTTAGTGGCCATGCATCCTAGCCTCTCGTCTACATCTGAATCATCCTCAATATCCACCTCTCTTTCTACCTTCACAATGGCCATGTATTTCTAGGAATCCTTGGTTCGGTGCTTTGGGTGCAATTCCAGATGCAACTTCCAACATGTGGCGTAGTATGTCCATTTACATCACAATTCTTTAAAAAATTATTAGGATATTTACAAGTATGCAAAGTAGTAGTGGTATGTTTACCTTTTCATTTACCTTTGCTACTTTTCTTCCCTTGTTCTTTGTCATGTTGTTCTGTTGAATGGTCTCTCTTTGGCTCTATTTCTCCTTGCTTCTTCTCGTCATCAATGTAGTATGCTTGTATACAAGCTTCATTGAGATCCTTAGACTTCTAGGAGATTACCTTCCTCTGAAGGTGAGTGTGAAGTCCTCCCAAATACTTGGTCAGAATATCCTCATCCTCCAAGTCCTTACTAAGCAACATAGCTTGTTTCCGAAATTTCGTAGTGTAGTCTTGCATGCTTTGACTTTTTTCCTATCTAAAGTACTGCCACCTAATCATCATGTCAGTATTATGGCCAATAGGATAGAAGTTAGATCTAATCAATTCTTTAAAACCTTTCCAAGTACCAACAATAGGATGTTTCTTCTTCTCACAAATGGCTAGATGGGTTTGCCACAAAACCAGAGCATGACCTTCCATTTTGAGACGTGCAAAGGTGATCCTTTGTGCCTTAGTGACATTATGCACACTAAAGAAGATTTCCAACTGTTTTAGCCATTTATTCAGTAATTCTGAATCTACTTGTCTTTCAAAATTCTTTATTTCCCCTTTCATTTCAACTTTAAAAGGTGTATGTGTAGATTTTACCTTGTCGCATACAATTGTCATCTCTTCACTCTGTTCCCATTATTCCTCTTCGTGGCTCTTTCCGATATCAATTTTTTTGGCTAGTGCTCGAACCACCGAGTCCATGGAATATTTCTTAACCGAATCCATCTTTTGCATATCTGAAAGCTCTTCTTGTTTCCTATATAATATATCCATCATGGTCTCTAGCATCTCGACTCTACAGACTAAGTTCTTTTCCTCCATTTGAGCTTGAATTCTTCTGTTTCCACTTCTTCGTAGAAATATTCTGGCTTGCAAGGTAAAACATCCTTTGCCTTTGGACCTTGTCACTATCATACAAAATCACAAGAAAGATTCGAATACCACAGTCCTAGATATATAATCATCTCTAATACCAAAAATGATTCATAAACTTCTACTTTGGAACTCTACGAATCACACAACTATTTTGTTCTACTTTTAACTTTGGAAAATGACAAATTTTATTGGAAAATTAGATCTTCGTGACTTATTATCTATTGTTATAGAAAGGAAATTGCAAAGAAGGAAATAATTCAAAACTTCAACACCAACAATTTTATCTTAGAAACCTCCAATGGAGGAAAAACTAGTCGGGAAGGGAAATTGCTCTTTCTTCCCACTTTTATCGCTCTAATATAGACAATTACAGATTACAATAAGTATGAAAAGAAGAAACAAAGTAAACCTTCTCTATAATTACTTGTTTTCTCTATTTCTACACCTTGCTCCTATAATTCCATTCCAGCAATGAAGATCTTGCTCACTACTCTCATTAAACTCTACTTCTCGATCTCTCTAGATCTTTGAATGCCCATTCTCTTGCTCCTTTCATGCACTTATAGGTCTTCCCATGTCCTCCCATGCACTGGAGGATGTGAAAGGGGCATGGAAGGGGAAGAGACATGATTGGGTGCTTCAAATTCACATCCATTCATGCTATGTTTTTCTTTTCTGTTCAAAACTACCAGGACTGCCCCCCTGAGCAAACCGGCAATCATAGGACCGCCAACCTACAAGGTGGTGGTTCTGAAACTGCCACTCTGCACAAAGTGGTGGTTCCTTCCAAAACATCCATATTCCTCAATTTATTTATTTTTCCTTCTTCTTCTTCTTGGTGTTGATGAAACTGATGAAGTGGTGTGTTTTTTTGGATCCCTATGGATCATTCACTCATGACTTTCTGAAAGTGACACTTAACCAATTTTGTGAGGAGATGCTATGCATTCAAAAAAGCAAATTATTATGAATATTCATCATTCCTTGTCTTGGGAGCATGTATTCTTCCTTTGGCACCCGCAGCATATTCCTCTTCCATCATTTCACCTTTACACTTTCCAAATTTTTGTCTGCAACTTTTGGATATGGTATTTCACGTTTCTGCTCAAGCCCGAACAAAATTTCATTTCAAAAGTACCTCAGATCTGTAAATTGAATTTTCAAATTGATTCCATTGATCCTTGAAGGCAAAAACGACATGAATTCTCCAAACATTTGGTGAAAATTGATGCAAAAAACCCATCTGCAAGCTTCCTGAAGCTCAAATGGTGGTCAAACTGAAAAATGCATAGTTACCATCGATTTTCCTTTCTCCCTTCAATCTGAGCCCTCCACGTGTCACAAAGTGATTGGAAATGGGCTTGGGATCACTTTTTGACATTTTAACACTTTTGGAAAAATGTAAAAAAATTGACATTTTTCTCCACCCCTCCGCCCTTTGAAAATGAGATTGACACGTGTCCCAATGTGGGTCCCGGTGGAATCAAAGCTTGATTCTACACATTTCCAACTTTTTTGGAAAAAAGGAAAATTTTCAAAATTATCCCCGTGGACCTGCACCTCCGCTTCTGTCCCTAACATGCAGCGATCGCTGATTTGCTGAGGGGCCATAACTCACCTTTTTGCTTCATACTTCCTTCACAAAATTTCAAAGTTTTACAAAACTCACCGGTGGCCCACACTCCCATCTACCATTGCTTTTGACACGTGTCTCCCTCTGATTCATTGTGGAGCCATACTTCAAATTACCACTTTAACTCATTTTTCCAAAAAGGCAACATTTTTCTAAGTCCTCTGCCAGCCTTCCATCCCGCTTTTGATGAAAACATGACACGTGTCCACCTATGATTCGCCGAGGGCTTACGCTCCAATTTTTTACCTTAACTCCTTTTCATCAAAGGAATTTTTTCCATCATGGCTTTGCAGCTCCACAGTTTTGAGTTTTTTAACTGCCACGTGTCACCCTCTGATTGGTTGACGGCCTGCGGACTTGTGGGGACATTTTAGACTTTTTACCAAAAACACAAAAAATGCTAAGTTACTCGAGCAGACCCACTGAATCATGTCCAACCATAAATGACCACATATGAGAAGATGTTTAAGCTTATATTTGATGGGAAAAGGATGCCCGTATGATCGTCAAACAACGCAGAAATTGCCAGTGATGCCCTAGAATGCTGAAGATGAAATTTGATGGGAAAATTATGCTTGTTTGACCGTCAAAACATAGAAAATGCCAGGGATGCCCTAGAATTTGATTTATTCGTTAACGACAACAAATTTCTTGTAATTGAACCAACTAATACATGTTTTTAAATCATTTTTTATCATGGAATTAGATTTTCAATGGCATAGAAGTATAAAACGAACAATTTTGAGCTCCAATGGCTAGGAAACATGAGAAAAATAGTACAGGCATTTGAATGGGCAAAATTAGGGCAAAACACATGGAAAACTTAGAAATTCCACAAAAATGGTGCAAGAATGGACCAAAAAACAAACAAATCAAAGCATTTAAACACAAATATGAGTTTTTTTCATAAAATTTGAAGGATGGGAAGATCCAAAGCCATTTTTTCTCATAAACCAGGAAAAACCGCACTTCTCCTTAGCAAATTAGGGAAAGGTAATGATTTTTTAGAGAATCCAATGCACAATAATGGAGCTACAACTTCACATCATTGATTTCATGAGGAAAAAGTGTTTCAAAGAAAAAAGAGCAAAGGGGAAACATGGCAAAATGACAGAGGATCAAAATGGGCACCAACATAGTACACTCTCAGTTTTGAAAAATTAAGGTATTTGATTGAATAAAAATTAATATCATAAGCCTCTATCTTGATCTAAAAGCCTTCCTTCACATGTAAGTAAATATGTTCTATAGTGAATGATTAAATTAATCATATCTTTGTCTTCTTATGTCACTTGTGCACATGCTAGAAATAATATTCTTTCCTGATATCCTGATTTTTTCCCTAGGTAAACTTGATCAAACATGACCCTAAACAGGAGATAATCGAAGGGTCAGCTCCGTATTGTGAGCCCACATTTCCAATCCAACGGTCAGGTTACAGGTGGGACTCTAAAATGGAGGAGAAGGGTCACTGAAGGATCAAACAATGTTAAAGGAGGCTAGAGGCTCGTAGGAGGAAAATGAGTGAAAGGCTCTAATTTTTCAGAACTTAGCCGCATACAAGTCGACTCAGTGCCGAATAATAGACTCACGGAAGGTGTCATGTGTCATCCTAAGGATCAATTCTAAAAGGTGCACATCCAACATAGGAGACCTCAAAATAAGTGAGCAGAGCTTCCATGTGTCCCAGGTCTAAAAAGGGATAGAGTCAGCCGTTGAAAATTTCAAACAAGCAGAAAGAACCACGTATCACCTCGGTGCAATTTTAAAAATGAGAGCCCAAGGTGGAGACTCAAACTAGCACAAACTCTCCACATAGTCAGGGTCCAATAGAATTCAAATGACAGTGGGCCCAAATTGACTAAGTATAGGAGGGTCAGCGGAAGCCTTCATGTGTCTCAACGACACAATTTCAAAGGAAGGATCAAGAGCAGAGGCCCCAAACTTGTGTTAGCCCTCAACGTGTCCAAAATTCAAAAAGGGGACATAGTCGGCCATTTAAATTTACTAAGTATGAAAGGACTAGCAAAAGCCTTCATGTGTCTCAATGACACAATTTCAAATGGTCGAAGCCTGAAAAGGCGGTTCCCCAAACGAGCACCAATCCTTCCACGTGTCCCAGGATCCAAAGGGAACTAAGTCAAGGGGCAGAACCTATCGTTGAAAATTCTAAACAAAGTAGAGTGAACGGAAGGTGCCACATGCCTCAATGGCACAAATTCAAAAGGCGCGGCCTAAAGAAGGACCCTGAACTAGTGCCAACCCACCACGTGGTCCGAGTCTGAAAGTTGAATCGGCCCTAAATTGGTTAAGTATAGAAGATCCAACAGAATTCTCCACGTGTCATCTTGGTGAAATTTCAACAGAAGAAAAAAGAGTGGATTGCCAAATGAGCTCGTGCTTGCCATGTGGTCAGAGTAAAAAATTTGGTACTGAGCCCCATTGAATTGGTTAAGTATAGACGGATCTGGTAGAAGGAGCCACATCGTCATCTCGTCACGTAACTCCAAAAGTAGGAATCAAGAGCAAGGTTCCCAAATGAGCACAGAGTTTGGCACATGTCTTGATTCAGACTTAAAACCTCCCCTAAATGGATGCAGAGCTTAGGTCCAAATCAGCTAAGTTACAGAGCATAGGCCGGTGCAAAGGGACACATGGCTATGTGTCATCTCAAAGCACCAAGGCGGGTCGCTGGAGGCAAAATCCAAAATTGGTCCCCAAATGTGTGCTAGCTCTACACATGGCCATGTTTCAGGTATAAAGTGTGGAAGGTGCTCACATTTTAGGCCTAAATTAACACCCAGTGGGTCCATGTGGGGGCGTGGACACCTAAATTTTTCCATGTAGTGATTTTTAGACTTGCAGGGTTGCAGAGGAAATTTCGTCCAAGTGGAAAATGCAGGCCGATGGGCTCAAGATGATTTATTTTCGCTAAAGCGGGAAATCTACGGCCGGCTGTGGAGGAAATATTTCCAAAAGTGAAAAATTTGGAATTTCTCGGGATATAGGGAGTTTTTACACTTTTGTAATTTTTTCGCAAAAGGCACAAAGTGATTTTCGGGCCCGCGGATCCGTTTTTCAAACCTGATTTTTTGCCTTTTTTGTACGGATTCGATTCAAATATTTAAATGGGAATATATTTCCATCCAATGCTCAAAATTCAACAAATTTGGTACTATTGGAAATATCTCGACCTCCTCTACGCCGTGGAAGTATAAAATATTATTTTTATAAGCCTTTTATGGGTGAAAATGAGGAAAATGTATTTCATGTAATTAATGAAGGATCTGATTGTTGCAATTACCCAGATGTGATCTACATTTTCCATCTTTCCTTATCTAACATGCCAAACAGACATGGGGAGCAAGAATTGATAGATTGTAGAGGTATTTATAGGGTATTGATGGTTGGTGGTTGAGCTTTAAGAGAAGACTCAAGTTTCTCCTCTTTTTCTCTGGTTTTCACCGTCTATATATTGTAAACACTTCTCATTTGAGAGGGGAGACATTCTGGGTGCGGGGAAACTCTCTAACAAAAATTCTCTCCTCTATCTGAGCTATAAGCCTTGTCTTATGCCTGACAAACATAGTTGTGCCTCTGAGAAGAAATTTAATGGTCCATGCACCTTATAGAGCAATAAAATTGTGTTTTGTGGTGTTCTTCAACCCTTTCTCATGTTTTGTTGTTTCTCTGTGCCTCTCCATTTTGTGTTTGTTTCATGTGCATGCTTTTAATGTTTGCAGGTGTAAGATCGCATGTGTCATGGATTTTTGATGGTGGATTAGGATCTAGGTCTGTTTCACTTTTGTCTAGCCTTCTCATCTCCTTTTCCCCCTGTTTCATCCTCCCTCAGCATAGTATCTCACCCCTTTCCTTTTCTAGTGTATCACTGCTTAGTGTAGGCTCTCTTTCACTCACTCTCTCTCTCCCTTATTCCTTATAATGGTTAGATTAGGATAGATTAGTTTTCCTTCACTAGAGTAGGTTGTGGCAGGTATTTTAGGAAGAAGGAACCGGCCTTCTCTGAAGGGCCATATCAAGTCCGTAGGTCCCACGACTTGAAAGATGGTCCAATGTTGTGCAATCATACTGAATGCCCAACTCAAATTTGAGCCCATTCAGGGGTGATGTGATTTTTCACTAAGAGTTTTAGTACACCCGGTGGGACATCACAGAAGTTAGAGTTCCATCTTTCTAAGGTGTCTCATTATCAACAAAAAATCTTAAGCCTCCGTGTGACCACCTAACAATATTGGCATGCCCAGTAGGAAAGGTATGAAGCACCTTACCACTTCATTTCATCAAGTTGATGTGTTCTTGGTGAGATTTATCCTTTGGAGGCACATGCAAAGCACATCGTGTGACTCCATGTAGTCAAAAACCCATCCTCTGAGTTGCAGACCTTTTCTCATCCATTTTCATCCATTATTCCTTTCATATCTTTCATCTTCTTCCATCCCATGAAGTTGTCCAAACATGACTTCATTCCCATCTTGGAATTCACACTTACAGCAACAACAGTGTAGTCCACCTCAAATGTATTTCTAAACTCCTCTAGATCAACATTATGATTAGATCCAGAATAGTCATGCTTACCCATATGAGTTGTACCAAAACCAGTTTGGCTATGGAGCTTATCAAGAACAAGGGTATGCATAAAATGATAATAAAAACATTGAAAATGCTGATATGCTGGAGAAGATTCAAGGGATGGAGGCACACATGGTACAATCAAGGGCCACAACTCAAATTAAAGTGTTCATAATTGGTTATAGGCCACCTTGTCTATGGGCCGACCCTATGCCATGAAATTACAACCATCAAGAGAAGTTTGACTTCGTGGTCGAAATGTTTCCGTAACTTACACAGTGGATTGAGGATATTGAGGCATATGAGAAAAATGTGAGACAACCTTCTCAATGGTTAATTCATTCACCAGCTCCTTATGCTCCTTTTTCTCCATCCAAAACTTTATCATTTTAGCATGGTCAAGAGTCAAGCCCCTCACTTGCTTCCCCAAATGTTGTTTCCCCTTCTCCATCTCCTAGTCTTCCATCTCATCTCAATTCTTCTAGCCTTTTCCCTTCCAAGCAGTCATCCCCTCTAAACAAACAAGAAGTTCCACTTCCTTCACCACCAAAAATAATTTCAAAGATGGTTGAAACCCCATCCACTCCTCCTTTGGCTTCTCAATTCCATGTGGGGAAGAGATTCCAAAGACCAATCAAGGAGAATGGAAAGAAGAGGAACCCAACAGAGAAGAAATGATAGAAAATATGAAGAGTTGGGCTACCAGATTTGGGTTTACAAAGATCCCCTTGATGGCTAAGCCAACAGAGGAGGTCTAGGTTGAAGATCCAATGGTGGGTGAGGCTGAGTTTGCAGCAGAAGAAAAACAAGAACAAGATAGGAGAAGATCAGCAATCTATTTGCTTTGAATGTAGTTTCTATAATGGCACTTTTTTTTAAGAGGATCCTTATCTAATCCAAGTTGCACTTCTAGTTAAGGAGGAAGAACAACCAACTCTAAGTCCCATTGAAGAGGAGCAGCTGGGAGAGATCAAATTAGAGTGGAGGCCACTTAGTGAAGAAAGAATTATTGAAGATCTTTTTCTTTCATTTGAAGGGCTTGATTTGATTGATGAACACATGACGGAGGAGGACCATATAGTTCCAGAAGCTTTAGGTGTACAAAAGGACACAAAAGAACCTTCAGTTCTTCCTCCCACTTCATCCTCTTCGAGATTTGATGTATGAAGAAGAGTTTGATCTTTCAAACTTCATGTTTGAGGATGAAGGGATCCATGGTGAGAAATTTTCAGATTAGGAGGACACCATGGAGGAGGTCAAGCACATGCAGTACAAGACAACAAGGAGGTAGATTATCTGTCTCACTTGGAGGATTTCTTTGATGGCAGAGAGAGCCCATGGAGGTCACATCATTTTCTCATCCATCATCCACCTTCCGAGCACATGAGGTTGTTGCCATGAAGGAGAGCATTCAAGGACAACAATCTACACTTCATAACAGCCCTCTGGAACCAAGGTTTGAAGATATGAATCTTCCATGTTCTTCATAGGAGAAGGAAGGAAATGAGTACAGGGATCCCATCTCTCCCACACCATCCACCCAAGAAGGTCCACAAGAAGACTCCACTCTTGGAGTTGAAATTTAGAACAATGGTCACATCCATCAGATCAGACCGTGCCCAATCAGGTACTTGGCTTCATTGGAGCCAAGGGAGAAGCCAAAACCAGTCATGGCCACTTCAGGGCATGAGGATGAGCTCTAAAGTACCAAGGATCAGCTGCAATGCCTCTTCAATCCAAATGTAGAGAAAATAAAAGAGGAATTTATATTATTTCTAGCTGACACCTTGATTATTTGGGCGGAGGATCAGCTTATAGTCAGTTTTTCACTCATACAAGCAGCCATATTCAATGTCAAATCATTTGCATGGCTACCCTTTTTGAGAAAGGGGATGCTACTTCTCCTTGCTAGTTGCAAGATTTTGTTTAGTTCTCTTTTCTTCTAGTTAGTTTAGGTTAGTTTAGCTTTGTTTTTAGTAGAAGAAGTGCTTTTGCACACTCTGCATGTTCCACTTGGAGTATGTATGATTTTCAGTTTTGTGCATTGTGTGTGTTGTGGATTTTTTGTTACTCGTGCGTAGTCCATTAATGGACAGGTGAAAGCCCTCGTATTTGTGTTTACTAGGAAGACTCCATGCCCAATGGATGCTTCAACACCACTGATCATCTCATCTAGTAGGCATATGTCCCTGTGATTCACCAAACTATTATCCCAATTTTAACCCCTAGGTAAATTTGATCAAACACAATCCTTCACAAGAGATAATTGAAGGGTCAACTCAGTATTGTGAGCCCACATTTCAAATCCAACAGTCACGTTACAGGTGGGGCTCTATAATGGAGGAGCAAGGTCGGAAAAGGATCGAACAACGTGAAAAGAGGCCAAAGACTCACAAGAGGAAAATTGGGAAAGGATCAAATTTTTCAGACTTAGCCACATATGTGTCGACTCGGGGCCAAACAACAGACTTGTGGAAGGTGTCATGTCATCTTGGTGCAATTCCAAAAGGGCACATGAAAATGGAGCCCCAAAATGTGCGCGGAGCTTCATGTGTCCCAAGTCTGAAAAGGGACATAGTTAGCTGTTAAAAATTCCAAATGAGTGGAAAGAACCACGTGTCATCTGAGCGCAATGTTAAAAATGAGATCCCAAGGTGGAGACTAAAACTAGCGCCAGCTCTCCATGTAGTCAGGGTCTAACAGAAGTCAAATGGCGACAGGCCCAAATCGGCTAAGTGTAAGAGTGCCGCCCAATCCCCCCCCATGTCTCAATGGTGCAACTTCAAAGGAAGGATAAAGAGTGAAGGCCCCAAACTTGTGCCAGCCCTCCACGTGTCCAAAATTCAAAAAGGGGATAGAGCCATCTATTTAAATTGACTAAGTATGAAAGGACCGGCGGAAGCCTCCATGTGTCCTCAACGGCGCACCTTTAAGGGTTGAAGCCAAATACGGTACCCCCAAATGTGAACAGAGCTTTTACATTTTCCAAGCTCGAAAAGAAGAATTCAAAAGGGGAAAAACCGACCATTGAAATTCTAAACAAGGAGAGCCCATGGAGGGCGCCATGTGGCCAATAGCGCAAATTCAAAAGGCGCAGCCCAAAGGCCAGTCCCAAATGAACGCAAAGCTTCCACGTGTCCCAAGCCTAAAAAGGAGACAGTTTCAAGTTGAAAATTCTCAGGGTAGAAAAAATTCTCCATGTGTCTCATCGTCACAACTTTAAAAGGCATGGTAATCTAAAGAAGGACCCTGAACTAGTGCCAACCCGCCACATGGTCAGAGTCTGAAAGTTGAACTGGCCCCAAATCAGTTAAGTATAGAAGATCTAGGGAATTCTCCACGTGTCATCTCGATGAAATTTCAAAGGAAGAACCAAGATTGGGTCACCAAATGAGTGTGGGCTCACCACGTGGTCAAAGTAAAAAATGGGGTAGAGAAGGCCCGAATCGGCTAAGTATCGAAGGATCAGCAGAAGCCTCCATGCGTCAGCTTGCAACTTCAAAGGGAAAATACAAAGGCAGGTCCCAAATGTGCGCTGAGCCTCCACATGTCTCAAGTCAAACTTAAAACATCTGCCAAAACAGAGGGGCATTAGTCAAAAGAAAAAAATACAAAGAAGGCCCACAAAGGGACACATGGGCATGTTTCAAGTCAAATCAGGAAGGTGGGTTGTCGGAGGTAGTTTGAATTTTTTGGCTTTTGTTTTGAAAAGGCATAAAGTATAAAAGTAAGCCACACCTCTGGCTAACACCTAGAGAAGCCACGTGTCAGGCCTAAATTACATGTGGGGAGGTGGCCTTGGAAGGAGTTTTTGCCAAAAGCGGGCTGGTGGGCCCGGGGAAGAGCCAAAGTGGAAAATGTGGCCGGTGGGGCCCGGAAGTAGTTAAACGGTTGGGCTACAAAATTGAAGTTACAGGGGCTATGGGAGTTTTTGAACTTTTGTAATTTTTTAGCACAAGGCATAAAGTGAATTTCGGGCCCACGGATCCATTTTGCAAAACTGGTTTTTTTCCATTTTTGTATGAATTCGATTCAAATATTCAAATGGGCATATCTTTCAATCCAGTGCTCAAAATTCAACAAATTTGGTACCGTTGGAAATATCTCGACCTCCTCTACACCATGGAAGCATAAAATATTATTTTTAGTGAGATTTGATGGGTGAAAATTAGGAAAACGTATTTCATGCCATTAATGAAGGATCTGATTGCTTCAACTACCCAGATCTGATCTAGATTTGCCATCTTTCCTTCTCCAACACGCCAAACAGACACAGGGAACTAGAATTGATATATTGTAGGTGGATTTGCAGGGGAATTGATGGTTGGTGGTTGATCTTTAAGAGAAGAATCGAGTTTCTCTTCTTTCTCTTTGGTTTTCATCATCTATATATTGTAAATACTTCTCATTTGAGAGGGGAGATTTATGGGTGTTGGGGAAACTCTGTAAAATTTGTTTCTCAACTCCATTTGAGCTGTAAGCCTTCTCCTACACCTGGAAAGCATATTTTTGCTTTGAGAGCATAAATGTAATGGTCTCCATGCACCTTATAGAGCAATAAAATCATGTTTTTGTGGTGTTCTTCAACCCTTTCTCATGTTTTGTTGTTTCTCTATGCCTCTCCATTTCCTGTTTGTTTCCTGTGCATGTATTTCATGTTTGCAGGTGTAAGATGTCATGTTTCATGGAGTTTTGATGGTGGATTAGGATCTGGGTCTGTGTCACTTTTGTCTGACCTCCCTCATCTCCTTTTTCCCCTATTTCATCCTCCCTCAGCAGAGTATCTCACCCCTTTCCTTTTCTGATGTATCACTGCTTAGTGTAGGCTCTCTTTCACTCTCTCTCTCTCTCCCTATCTCCTTGGAATGGTTAGATTAGGATAGATAGGTTTTTCCTGCACTAGAGTATATTGTCGCAGGTAGTTTAGGAACAAGAACCAACTTTCTCTGGAGGTCCATCTCTAGTTAGCAAGTCCCACAACTTGAGAGATGGTCCAATGTTGTGTAATCACACTAAATTCCCCACTCAAATCTGAGGTCATTCTGGGGTGCTATGATTTTACATCAATATTTCCTTCATGAAAAAGTTGGTAGTAATAATCAGGGGTCAATAATGTTGACCATGATTTTTACTACCCTTGGGTAATTGGCATGGTTGACTGAAAGTGCCACCTTGGTCTTATAAAGTTTGACTCACCTTGAAAATGATTCGTAATTCCTTTGATTTATATGGCATATAATAATCATGGTAAAACTACCATCGTCAACAAATATAATTATTTAAAATGGGACTTAGTCCCCTCTGCCACAATGACTAACCCCTTGGTTATGTCAGTGGTTTCAAACTAACTCTGATAGAGTTAGGGTTTTCTTTTCATGGTGCCATGTACGTACTTCCTTAACCCTGGTTGGGTTAGGAAACTCACTGGTTGAGTTTGGAGAATAAATAATTTTGAACCCTAATTCATTTATATTTGCACTAGGAATTGGGAGAGGAATAATCCCTAGCAAATGTTTTCTTTATCACCTTTATTTATGTTTCTGAGCTAGATTTCTAGTTGTAATGAAGTTTTGTGCATGAATTTTTGAGTTTTCACCGTCAACAAGATTTTGAGCTCTAATATGGAGTTTTCTGAAAAAAGTTTACTTGGTCATTGTTATCTTGATAAGGTGATTATCCTTTTATGTGAACTCTGTGAACTAGGAAAACTGTACCAAAATTATTCAGGCACCACCATTAATGAACTTTTAAACTTCCTACGAGATTTCTAAGAAGTTTCTAGTTCTTGTCAACTCTACTAGGTCTTGAATACATCTCTAAAATGGTGTGTGTGGTCCATTTTTTCTATCTCATGGATGCTAACTTAGGATATAAATGATTTAATTTAGGGTATTTCACGATTCTGATTGTTTTTTTTTTTCATTAGAGTTTAAAATGGTACTCTACTCTGATCTAAAATTCATAGTCAAGGTTTGGCTTTTTTCTCAACTTGATATCTATTGTGACTCATGGTCTTGAATCTCTACTTCAACTATTGGGTACATTTTCTTCTCCATTATTGCTGAGTTGAGCAAAAAATGACTTGTTTCTCTTCTTTTACTGCTTGGGATTTTATTTTATTTGTATTAGAACTCTGCCTATTTAAAATGTTTCCTCTTTTGAATTTTTTGAGGGAGATATTTCCTAGATATGGGATTTGTAACTCCATTACTCACCATGGTTTCTTATTTTGTATCAAACTGTTGAGGGTTCCAGGTATGCCAATATTATTTATTTTTCTGAGCTTGAATTCTTCTGCTTTTAATTATTGTTTTTGTTCAATCTTGAAATGAGGTCAAGGTAAGCTTGCATCTTCTAAAATATGGTTCCACTCTGCCCATATTTTTCCATAACATGTTAAGAATCCATTTGCTAGTTATATATTTGTATCTTTTATTCTATTGATTTTTTTCCTTAATTGGGGTTTTGTAGCATTTTTTCTACCATTTAGAAGTGAATCAAATGACCGCCATTAATATTTTATGTGATGGGTTTTTTATTTCACATATTTGAAATTTGATTTTCTATCTCCATTGGTAATTACTTTAAACATTTAAGATCATTGTATTTGTTAAATTCCTTCCCTTTATCCATTGGGTGATCATCTGGGTTTGCCATTTCATGTGTCTCAAACATGTGTTTTGAAAAACCATATATTCGGGTATAGTGAGAGCTTGAAATCCATAGTAATTTAAATTTTAAATATTGTATGTTGTTCTTGATGAGGTTACATTCCTTCACTATACTTGTTGTTACATTTTTCCTCTTCAATTGCATTCAACCTAGTGGCTTTGAATATACTATGATCTATTAAACTCGACATTCTTGTAAGTGATGCGAAAAGTATTTTTAACTTCACTTGTAGATATAATTTACAGGAAAATGCTTGGAATCCTACTTTGTTGCATGCCTATTGGGATATTTTTAAAGCATACTCAAATTTTTCAAAATATCTATTGAATATTTATGTTCCAAACTAGTTGAAAATTTCCAATAATATGCCTGGTTTGAGAACTAGTCCATATTATCTTTATTTGTTATAATCAGGTGCTTAAAAGTCTTTGTTGTAGAAATAAAATGGTCATTGTACAATCCCTGAAAAATATTTACTTGGTAAGGTACAACTGTTGGCATAGTTATGTTAGTTCTAATTCAGTTTTGTATTGCTTCTATTATTTCTGATATGGCTCCTGAAATTAAATCATTGTTGAAATTTTGTGTCCTTTGGAGTTTTGTTCTTGATTTTATTTTCTTTGAGAGACATCATAATTTCATGTGTTACTGAAATAGTCTTAATGCAAACATAAGGTTGTGTGGATTTATACCTGTCAGGTTGAATATTTGATGTCCTTTCTTGTTTCTTTTCCACTGAACTTGATCTTTTGATAGTACAATTCTTAATTTATTACTGAAGTATATGAATAAGTTAATTTTTAATGTAGTATATTTATGGTACTATGTCCACTATCTTGAAAAATTCATGATTTGAAGCATTTGTCTATGTGAAACTGCAACCTAAAGGCATTCTAAATTTCTTCTGACATCTATTAAAACTTATATTCAACAAGCATATACCTTTCTTTCCCTCTGCACACTTGTATGGATAGTTAGACCTTCTTATTAAATTCTTGATATGAATTCTACATTTGATCTCCTTTATTCAATTTCACAATTTTTGTAATTGATTGAGAATCTTGTCTTCTTGGAAGTTGTAGCATTGATATTTGTTTAGTCACTTAGATGACTTTGACATTTATTTTTTAAAGTATGTTCTTTAAATGGAGCTCTGTAACATTTCGTTTCTTGATCATTATAAAATTTATCTTGAATTTTGATTATTGCTATGGAATCATGAACTCAAATATGTTTCTATACTGGTAGATTATATCTCTGAAAATTGAAGCAATTGTTTTCTTGAAAGGTGTACTATTTACTTTTATTTGCACACTAAGAAAACTGGTTAGAGAAATAAAGATAAAAGCCATTCTTTTACTGTTGTTTTTTCCTATGTAATGTTTTTTGAAACTGATATTTTTCTCATGTATTATTTCCTGTAACTTTTAATTCAAGTTAATTTCATGAATGTCCATATGTTTAAATAAAAAAACTAGAGCTCTAACATTCATTTCTTCTTCGTTCAGGTACAATAGCAATAGTTGGAGGGGATGGTTCAAAGGAACAAAGAGGACAACAACTTAACCCAAACTGATGGAAATCTAGTCAATGATGGATTCCATTATTTTTTCTTCACAAATTTACATATATATAATTTCATTTATGTTCCTTTTTTCAGAGGTATTCCCACATCTTATGTGGGTTCATCGTACTATTATTCCTTATGAATAAATGAAACTATTTTCATGTAATGAGTTAAATGTAATTCTTCTTGCTATACTTCCTTCAATTAAATGAATAATAAATGACGTTGTGCAACTCAATACACTTAAATAATTCACTTAACTATGGGAATAAATTTAATTTAATCGTACCTTTTGATGCTTGTTAAAAATGCAAAGTTGTTTATATAATTGCACCTTTTATTGCTTCAAACCAGCATCTGAAATTGTTGTTTCAGAACATAATATCTCACATATGCTATCTTTTCCACCTTCACCAAGGCCTTACAATAGTATTATAAGGCTAGTGCACTTACTTGCTGAAGATGAAACATCAGAGAGGCAGTATACGCAAGGTGTTTCCTTCAGCGACAACACTTTCAGTTGTTGATTTGATGGATAGCATGTTGATATTTTCCAAAACAAAGAAATTAAAATATGTATCCCCTTTCGAGATGCTTGCCCAAAAGATAGAAAAAATTCTAACCCATCCAATCTAATAAAATAAAAAAAATTGAGTTGAATTTTCGTA
Organism: Taxus chinensis; assembly: GCA_019776745.2. Classification (NCBI taxonomy): domain Eukaryota; kingdom Viridiplantae; phylum Streptophyta; class Pinopsida; order Cupressales; family Taxaceae; genus Taxus; species Taxus chinensis. Next base: position 159,036,216 of record CM034153.1, on the reverse strand, counting down.
CGGGGTGTGAAAAATCTCAACAATGCCTCTAAAACAGCTCAAATTTCACCTTACCAAGATATTTGATGAATATATATTCTACTTGAGAATTATTTGGGCAATACTAAAGCTGGACGTGGTGGTTAAAGAATTTTTCTTGAATGTAATGACATTCGACCTCAATTTTCTTTGTTCTTTCATATAAATTTGAATTATTCATAAGCTTCAACACATCCTGATTATCACAATGAATGATACATGACTTTTCTTCAAGAATTTCCATGTCAGCCAAAATCTGATGTAACCACAGTGTTTCATATAAATATCCTCATGTGACATGATAATCATCATATGTGGATGAGAGAGAATGAACAATTTACTTATTACTAATCCACGAGATAGGTCCATATTTGAGATGAAAAACATATCTTGTAGTTGACTTATTGTCATCAACATATCCAACATAATCTGAGTTAGTATACCCCTGTGAAAATAATTTTTAGTTCTTGTTATATTCCAAAACATAATTAACTTTACCTTGGATATATCTCAAAACATGCTTCGTTGCAACCTAATAACATTTCTTTAGATCCTACATGAATCTATAAAGATAGCTAGCATCAAAGTATAAGTCTAGTCTGGTATAAGTTAAGTAAATGAGACTCCCAATAAGATTTATTTAGAGACTTACATCTACTTGAGGTGAATTCTAGAATGAATAGAGTTGTAAACCTTTCTCCATTGGAGGGGAAAAATTTTATAATAAGATATCATGTACTTTTCAAGGATTTTTTTAACATATTTAATTTGTGAGATAAAATGTGATTTACCATATCTCCAACCCAAGGTAATAATGAAGTAGCTCCAAGTATATCATGTTGAAGAATTTCTGTAGATCATTCTTTACATCATTTACACGATTGTTTTAGCTTCTTGTGATAAAAAAATCATCCACATACAAATCAAAAAATTAGAATCTCTGTGCCTACCTATTTGATATAAAAATTAGAATTTGAGATGCTATGGATGAATCCATGTTGTAATAGGTGACCATATATTTTAATGTACCATGAGTTGGCTACATGATTAAATGCATAAAGTGGATTAATTACACTACATATATTTTAAGGATTTTTCTCCTCAATAAATACTTCTTGTTTTCAATCACCATTTAGGAAAACACTTTTTATGTCCATCTACTGAAGCTTTCAACCTTTTTGTGTTACCAATGTACTAAAATTTTTGATGGTATTGATCTTCAAAATGGGTGAAAAAGTATCATCATAATCAATTCCTTCTTATTGAGCATATCCCTTTACAAAAAGTTGTACTTTTAGTTGTTGATAGATCCATGTGAGTTGCATTTATTTTTAAAATACATTTATAGCCAATGGGTTTCTTTCCAGTACGCATGTCGACAAGTTACCTTATCTGATTCTGAATCATGGATTCATAGTTGGCATCTAATACATTCTTTGACTGTGGTTGACTTAGTGCCTCTCAAACTATAGCAGGTTCGGTGTTGTCAATAACTGAACTCTTGAGTGTAAGATTTACCTCATTGATTTAATAAAATCTATATATTTTATTTAAATCTAAATGCAAAGATCTATTGTAAATGGTATAAAATGAAATATAAGTGCTACACAATTTATTAAATACTAACTATGAAAGGAAATGAGATAGGTAAGGTACTTATCTTAATTTCCCTTATCCCATAATGAGTCTAGACTAGACAATGTGATGAAAAAAGAGCATAGACGGTCTTAACGAACCACAAAAGAATATAATAGAGGTGGAAATGACTCGACTAGGGCACATGGAGAGGGAAAGGGGTTCCCGTGGGTTCCCTAGGTCTATTTCAAAGTGCTTGGGTATGTAAAAAAGGTCGGGAACCTTATTCTGACAATGTCTCTAGGGATTTGCAATTTTTCACTTTTTGTTTCTATAAGGTCTCACAATAATCCCCAGAGTTGTTATAAACCTACAATGAAATAATTACCTGCAAAATCCTCAAGTAGAAATCAAATAATAAGAAGAAAAGAAACAAAATGAGGGTTCAGACTGACCTCAGTTTTCCCTATGGTGAACTTAAGACTCACTATTGCACTACATCTTAGACCCAATGTAGTTCTATGTGATTTATTTGTGTAATAGTTCTCCTAGGTCACCCTTGCACAATTGACACCAAGATAGCGGGTGGTAACTAGATAAAATGCAAATTTCTGGATAGAATAGAATGAACTCCCCTTCCTATGCAGTGTGTATACAGAGTAATGTGCACAAATGCAGTCCCTTTCTCTATGTATATAGATAGGCCTTGACAAGAATTTTTCATCCATATAATGGTATGTATGTTGTGTTTATAGAGGGATTTCTTGTTCAAATTTCATTACCAATGACCTGACATGAAGACTTGTACCTCAAGATATGAGAGGGAAAAGTAAAAATTCTAACCACATATATAAAAACTAAGATCAAACATAAAGTGGAAACTAGCACCTAGGAAGGAAAGGAGTTCCAGGCGCTAATGTCCAATCCAAGGTGTTAGTGTCCAGAGACAAGTGATGATGAATGAGTGAAGAATGACAGATAGTGATCCCTATAACCTGATCAGAACTGGGTATGTGAGTGACAAGTGTAAAAGGTAAAAGAAATAAACACCTAAAAGATAATTGGATTAACTATGGGATGGATCATCAATGAATAATTTTCTTACGCAATATCCATATATAAAAAAACATACTTGGTTGTATAGAAAATAGTAGTAAGCGCGTGATTTTGTGTCTACATTTTCTCCCACTTTATGTTGGTGAGTAAATGTTTGGTAACATAAAGTAGATAGAGATACATACTTGAGAGAAGTTAAGAGAATTCTATGTCACACTATAATACATAGATGTGGTAGAAGTAAATGTTTAGTGAGAACATATAGCATAAACCATTGATCAATGTGTCAATCCATGTGGTGTAACAAGAGATGTAGGACCGTTGTGAGGAGTGCTAAGTGAGATTGATGATTGTGATGTTGAATTATTAGATATTTTGCAGGGAGATATCAATTCCCAACCTGATTGTGTGTGTATAAAAAATAAGGACTTGAGTGTCTTGCCACGAGACGAAGAGAGTAGGGAGAGAATTCTAGTGTTACCCTCCAACTTGAACTACATCCCCGAAAGGTCTAGCTATTGCAGATGGAAAAAGACTAGATTTTGTTGATTTGGATCCATTTCTATTTGTTCAAACGTGATAAAAAATATAATATTAGTATAGGAAAGGAAACGACGTCTCATTATCCCCACTCCACAGGTGTCACTGAAATATATTACTTCCGTGTTAGGTCATCTTGAAGTGGTCAAAAAATGTAAAGTAATTTCCCATGTTAGGTAATTTGGGAATGCGGTGATATAACTCTCAAGTTAGGGAATATGGGAATGTGGTGATGTAACTCCCAAGCTAGGTCATATGGGAAGATAAACATGTTGTTTTGTTTCAGTTAATGAATGTAATTTTGAATTTGTAATGTCCCTATTTTAATGCATGTGATTTATTGATTGGTTACTCATGAAGAGATTTTACGTTTCTTTCCCCTAGGTTAGGTCAATAGGGGGAGTTGCTATAAAGTTAAGTGAGATGTAGTATGGTGTATGAGAAAATGTGTGATAATGATGTATTAGAAAGGTAATTTTTTCACTTAATGGTATAAGGGGAATTATAGGATGATTCTGATTATATGCCCCCCTTTCAGCAAAAAGGGGAGTGATGAAGAGAACTGATCCTAATCCAAAAGGAAGTGTGTAATGGTGTGACAGTGAATACATGTATAGATATCAAAAAGTATGTGTATATTGAGTTGCGACGGTGTGAAACATGAATATAACATGTGCAAAGTGTGTACGATATAGTAGTAGGTATAATTTTTAAGAGAATGACGCATATGATAGAAAAATAAGAGAATTTTTTTGCAAGATATGAATGAAATCATGTGATGAGTATTAGTTCAAAGGATGGGTATGAATAATGACTTTATCTTTGTAAGTCATAGAAAGTTACTATAAATAGTAATGTGAATTAGTGAATAGGCACCTCATTTGATTATTACGCAAGTGTGATTTTGAGATATGGGTTTGTGAAGATACCTCAAGTGAGAACACCATGATTGAGTCAATTTAAGATGGTGGCAAAAGATGTGGTGTCACTTATGAGAACTGAGTTAGTAAGTGTCTTTTTTAAAGAAAAATGTGTTTATAATAGTTTTTTTAATTAATTATCACAAAAAATTATATTTTAATTTCTCAGAATTTTAGACATGGAAAAGATTAGTAAAGGTGTTAATGACCTTCTGGTCACAACTTCCTAGGCATGGGCGCTACTAACCTACTGCTGCGCACCCTAGACCTGCTCCTAGGTGTTGGCATCCCACAAAGCTTGGGTTAAGAAAAATTATTATAGATGTGAAATTTTTTGTTTCTTGATGTTATAGGTAGGTGTGTTGGTATTTTTATGGTATTCTAACATCATGTTTATTGTATTTTTGTGTTGTGCAGAGGGACAACCATTCAAGAGAGTTTCATGGTGGCCACCATTTGAGTACATTGCTAGGATTTGGGTTATCAGACAAGGAGTGGCATGTTCAAGATCGTTCCGTCCTGTGACACATAACGAGGATGGGGGATGTGCCCCATAATATTATTGTGCTCACATATTTGTGTGAGTGGTGGTATGGATATACTTTCACCTTTTGGATACCTATAGGGGAGGTGACAATGAATTTAGAGGATGTGTATCACATACTATGACTACCTATTATTTGTGAGAGGGTTTAGGTGATGGACACTGATAATGCAAAGAGATATATGATGATTATTAGGAAGTCCTTTATAGGGTCTTTAGTACATACAACGGTCTATATAGCTTTGATCCTATATTGAGGTCAGGGGTTACACGATTATGGAAGTTCAATGCTGTTGTGATTACTTCATCGATACCAGTCGAGGGTCGTGGTGTAGGCATTTTAAGTAACATGCATGATATTTTCCATCATATAAAGGATGATGGGATGAGGTATGCATGGACACGATGTATATTGGCCCTTTTGTATAGGGATTTGTATAGATTAATGCAAGATGGGCATGGGTGTTATATTGGAGCTATGAAAATGCTAAATGTATGGTCCTATGATAATATTGTTATATTATGGTCGGTGGTTGGTCCACGAGGAGAGTGGGTGAGGCTAGACATATTTTCTGGGAAATGGGTAGGCATTCTTGGAAGGAAGATGAATACAAACACCTAGATAGCGATGATATATCGTATGGGGCCAGAGGCCATACTGAAAATATAGAGGATGGCTAGAGGATGCAGTAGAGCTACGGTGTATACAGAAGAATATGTGTATGGAGGATCAGTTTTCAGAAGTGGCCAAGCAATTTACGATGAATTACATTTCACGATACTTTTGTATGGCCTAAGATGTGCCTTGGAGCCATATATATGGTTGAGGAATATTAGGGCATTGAGGAGAGTTAGAGATAGACTAGATCTAGTAGGAGCATAGGTAGTACCTCCCGGGATAGACCAGGTAGATGTGAAGATAGAGTCGATGGATGTAGATGATGCGAGGTGTACGAAGGCCTATTGTGTATGGTGAGTGTCACATCAATGGGTATTTTTGTTTCAAGTTTTTTCAGATGCGGAGGGAGCACCACTGGAGAGAGGATTAGAGAGGAAAGCACATGCCCCCAATAGCATAGCGACAGTGATAACAGAGCGTGAGGATTTATGTAGTGATATTTTATTGGTTGGTTTTTTGGATGTGTAATTGTCATTATTTTATAATGTGTTTATTTATGTTTATAAATGATGCATATTTTCCCTTATTGTGGACATATCTATCCACTCATTGATGTGGAATTTCCCCACTAGTACACTCGTAGGTGGTAGTATGCTAGAGGAGGTGGATGTGATTGCAGGCGAGAAAGTGCACTTGTTATATCCTATGGCCTTAACGACAGCTACATATATAGTGTTACTAAGCGAGTGAGATAAAGCGAGAGAGGAGAAACTGTGATATAGAGAGAGATTGTATGTGCAGGTCCCTTAGCTTAGGATTTATTTATGTGGTTTATGGAGTTACAAGGTGATTTTGCAAAGTATTCTATGGAGAATACACTATTTTGTAGACAAATAGAGAGATATAGGGGCCACGATTAGCAGCGAAGCTTCTATCTCTAGAGATCTCGCAATGATAGATTGCGATAACAATGATCAGATATTATCTATATCTACTTATGTAGTGATGTAATATAGATTTCCCCCTAATATAGACATTTTTGTAACTATAATGGTAATCGATATTTATATATATGGACTATTAGTGTCATTGTATTGTACTTGATGTTTTAATCGATGTGAAATGTGATGATGTGTTGATTATTATTGTGATTGTCAATGTGTGATATTGTAATAATTGTTCTTGTTGATATGATTGGAAATGCATAGTTGTTTATGTTGTCTAATGATGAGCTATTGTAAATGACTAGTGATGATTTATGTAGTGTAATTGTTATGTGTAATGCATAAATGATTAAAAGATGTACTATATAAATGATGTAGTAGAAATGAATAATGTGAAGGAGTATCAGATGGTTGAAATAGTGTAGTGAATTGTGTGTTAGCATGATGAAGTGGGAGGAGAATAGAGATTCCACCCAGTGTGTAGATGATCAGATTCATTTATATAAGACCCCTCAATAGTCAAGAATGAACCGTAAATAAAGAGTGTGTCATCGGGAAATGATATGATAGTATATGCTAAATATATAAATATATATATATATATATATATCAATAAATTGTGTAGTGTGAAAGTGAAGAGAGGTTATTTTTGTAACATATCCCTCAAGATTCATATAAGAACCTTAAGAACACATGTGCTTCATTGGGGGGTAAGGTGATATAAATCACCTACTAGAGGCCAAGCTAGCATGGAGTGGTGGAAACATGTGGAATGAAACCAGAATGAGTGTATGAGGAAAAATGAATGCCACGTCGAATGGTGCTAACGATGGGTGATGCAGTAGTGGGAATTGAAGATTCTGAGGGCTATGGAAGCCAACATGTAGTACAAGTGTGACTCATTGGATGAGATGGTGCATTTATGGATAGATGATATGAAGAGCCCACGTGAGCAACAACTTATGGTGGCAGAAACATAATGAACTTAACACTAGAAAAATTAGAAAAATCAACCGAAGTATCTGCACAATTGTACAAGAGTTGTCACATAGACCACTCACAAGAGTGATACCTAAAGGAAATTACACCCTTCTCATCTAATTGTTGTAAGTGATCACAAAGTGCAAAATAGTCGTTATTACAATGACCATTTATATAATGAAAGTTGTTGTAAGGTCTATCATGTTTGCATTGCAATAGATGAGGAGGATGATGTTGAGTAGAAGGAAATCTAATCACACTCTTTTTAAGTAGGGCATGCAATACATAATTATGTCTAACGTGATGAGAAAAATGTAAAGGCTCCCGTGAAGGTTATACAAACATCTGAGGTGGATCTTGATGCGGTGGAGAAGATACAGGATGATTATGCAATGGAGAAGATTGATTTATTTTTGCGAGGTAGAGGGGATGGATTCCAAGGAGGATGTTGAAAATATGAAAGAGGAGAAGATCTAGGTGATGTAATAGTAGGATAACTAAGAGGAGGATCTAGAATATGTGCATAAATGATATCACTTTCTAAATAAATGACATTATGACACAAGAGTGTGAATGCTTTACATGTAACATATTACAAGCGCACGTTTTAATGAGGAAACAAGACATGACAAAATATGAACTGATTTTCTACGTCAATGGGTTGGAAGACTAAATGATGCATGCAAGAATTGAAGTGTAAAATATAATTAATGATGGGTTATGTTTTTCCTTGATGTAAGACAGGTAAATGATCATGTTTGACCTTAGGGAAATTTTTGAGTACAAATCATTTTAGAAAGGCTTCTTCCATCTCACAATAGGAACTAATAGATTTGAACGGTAAGTGAGTGTACCATTGGAGAGTGTTAGTAGTAAGACTATGGTGAAAATATTTTAGTAATAAGGAGCGATAGCTAAACGATAATGCTTGAGATGTAATTATGGATTTCCAGTACCATAAAAGAGTCTAAATATAGGCATAATGAAATCCCTCAAAAACAGTGATTATGGTTTTCATGCAAAGAATTTTTATCGATAGAAGAAAAAAATTCCTTCCTTTCTAATGTGAGAGATTGGACTTGAGATTGTAAGTAGCCAAAAACATGCTTGAGTGATAAGATGTCTTGTGGAGGAATGGTATAAGATGGAAATAGTGTATTGATTGGTTGTAATTGGCCATTATGATTGATCATAGGAATGTCAAGAGGAGAAGTAGAGGACACTGATGTTAAAGGCACACTAGATATGGGTGTCAAAGAAGTACATGGAACGTCGATAGAAATTTTAGGAATAACATCAGAAAAAACATTAGGAGAAGATGTAATATAAGAAGGAGAATCATGGATGTTATTAAAGACAATCTCAAAAGAAGATGAAAGAATAGCGGAGGATTCACCTTCATCTGTATGCAAAGAAGTAGAATAATGAGTATCAGGCATCTCATCAAAATCAAACAAAGATTCAAATGGAAGGATTTTATTAAGCTTATCATCAAAATAGAATGAAGGTTCAAAAGAACTAGTATGTGATGTATCATGAGAAACATTTACAAAAATGGGAATAATATGAGATGTAGCTATAAAATAATCTAAAATAGTATGAGAAACAAAATCATGCAAGTGTTTATTGTCCTCTTGTTTTTAGGTAAAGTGTTGTCATCAAGATTAAGCATGAAACTAAGAATGGCATCATCTAAGTTCTCATCAGAAATAACAGAAGGTGGAGTACGAATAACTGAATAACAAGGTGTACAACTTGAAAAGATTACCAAATCATCAATAATGTTAATCGTAGAGGGATCAAATCTAGTAGGCACATTACATTCATTAGCTAAAAGTTATCTTTGAGTATCATCTAGAATAATGAAGTTGTGATATAGTGTTCTAAGTTCAAATATGGTTGCCTAATCATAGATAGGATCAATACTCACATAAGGCATGACTGGCCTAGGAGGATAAGAGCTATATTTAGCCATTAGGGTTTTAGTTGATCTTAGGGAAAAGAGTTCTAAGCTACAGGTTCACCAACATGATTTAATAAAATTTGTATATTTTATTTAAATTTGAATACAAAAAACTGTGGTAAATGGTATATAATGATATATAAATGCTAAACAGTTTATTAAATACTAACTATGAAAGGAAATTAGATGGCTAAGGTACTTATCTTAATTTCAATTATCTTGTAGTGAGTCTCAACTCGATAATGTGATGAAATATGAGCATGGATAGTCATAATGAACCACAAAAATGCAATAGATGTGGAAATGGCTAGAATGGGTTGCCTAGAGATGGAAAGGGGCCCCCACGGGTGCCCTAGGCCTATTCCTGGGTTCCTGGGTCTATAGAACAGATCAAGACCTAGTTACGACAATGTCACTAGGACTTCATAATTCTTCACCTTTTATCACTTTAAGGTTGTACAATAATAATCGGATTTGTTGTAAGCCCGAAACAAAATAATGACATCCAAAACCCTCAAATAGACATCAAATCCTAAAAATAAATGATGAAAAATAAGGGGTTCGATTGTCTTCAGTTATCACAATGGAACACTTATGACTGAGTGATGCACTACATCTATGACCCAATGTGTTTATATGTGATTTTTGTGTGCAATAGCGCTCTTATGTTTCCGTTGTGCTAATGAGGCCAAGATAACAAGTGGTAACTAGATGAAATGCAAATGTTTGGATGGAATAGAATGAACTTCCCTTCTTTTATAATGTGTATGAAGAGTAATGTTCCTAAATGCAGTCCCTTGTTCTATGTAGATATCTACCACATGATAAGAATTTTCCACCCATATAATGGTATGTATGTTGTGTTTATATAGGGATCTCTAGTATGGATTCCAACACTAATGACTGGACATGCCGACTAGTACATCAGGATATGAGAAGGGAAACCAAAAAGAAAGACCAGAAATGTCAAAAATAAGATCAAACATAAAGATGACATGGGAACCCATGATGTACAGGAGCATTAGGTGCTAATGTATAGCCATGTATGCTAGTGTATAGAGACAAGTGATGATAAATGAGTGAAGACTGACACACATGGATCCCTATAACCTGAATAAAACTGTGTATGTGAATAACAAGTGTAAAAGATAAAAACAATAGAAACCAAAAAGACATGTGGATGGACTATGGGATGGGTCATCGGTGAATAATTTTGTTATGATTCAAATATAGAAAAACTGACTTGGAGGTATAGTAAATCTTAGTAAGTGTGTGATTTTTTGTCTACAGTAATTCATCACCCACTTCTACTTATGGCTCTCGATGAATAATATTGGGGAGAGTTTAGGTGGGATTGTTTGATTGTGCCTTCGACCCATTTTGAACATTGATCATGCTATTACTGTGAAGATGTATTTTTTCTAAATGAATATGATCAATGATCAATTATCCTTGGAGCTTATATTCTATGTGAAAATACACTTAATGCTCATCATTTGATTATAAGAGAAATATTTCAGAGGTTGTCTATATTAACTCTTCTCTATGTGGGAATGAGTCAAATGATGACTCATCATTAACCACATCTCGAATCTCATATATATTATTTGTTTTAGTATCCATGAGATGAGATGTTTTGAGGGAGTAATTTTCTCAAAAAATATACATTGAAGTGTATTTAGATCAATCTTCTGCCTTAATTTGGTTGAGACATGTATATATGGTGTACAACCAAACAATACAATATAAGATATTGAAGGATTATGATTAATCTATATATAACAAAATTTTTAGGTGTATGGTCCTAAAAAATATTTGTAAGTTCCTTGTTCAGAAGATACATCTATATGGACTTCTTCTATCAAAAATTTGTTTTTTATGTTGGCAGAGGAAAGCATGAAATGAGCCATCTATATGACAGGATGGTTCTGACATTTACAATCCATTCTATTGGGGCTATAGGGTGAATTCAAGCGATTTCTGATGTTGTATTATTCAAGAATGTTGAAAACTTATTTGACATGAATTCCCCCCCACCTTGATCTGAGTAGAGGATAAGAAGGGGCTTCCTAGTATCTAAATAGCACATTGATAGAAGATCTGAAAAATTGTAAATGCTTCATTCCTAACAAAGAACACCCATGTCTTGCAAGAATAGTCATTTATCAATAACTTGAACTACTAAAATAATTTTAAAGTACGAAAAGGGTCCACACATATCGATATGAATGGTCTCAAGAATATCATTTACATAAAAGGTACTCGTCTTGAATGGATCATAATGTTGTTTTCCTGAAATACATCCATAATATATATCAACATAATTGGAAATCCTAGGAATACCTCTTACCATCTCCTTTGAACTGAGCTAATAAAGGTATCTAACACAAAGGTTCCCATATTGATACTACCAAAGAGAAGTATAATCTGTCCTAGAGGCAGATAGAGAAACTACAAGCAATGGAAATGCATCTAATACAACTAAACAATCCTTCAAAAAATCTCTACCTATTATCTTACCTTTTCTTGATATCAAACAAGATTTGATTCATTTTTTGGCCATGAAATCCTCCTTGAGCTTATGATTCATGAGATAAAATATAGATAAGATATTTTTTGTCAATCCTAGAATATAGAGCATCTTTGTGAGAGTATAACTTCTTGTCTCAAAAGGAATGGTGATATTGCCAATTCCTTATGTAATTTACTCCTTATTATATGTAATTATAACCCGATATCCAAATTATTGATAATTAAATGAATAAAAAATTATTCTATCACTTGTTGATCAAGAAAATATTGAAATAAATAAATACTAATCTAAATATGTAACAACACATATATAGATATGTAATAAAATATAAATTTTACCCAAGCAGGAAAGCTAGAAAATGTAAAACCCTAGTTCAAATGAAAGGATAAATACTTAACTAATTCAAAAATGATCTCAAAATGTGTCAAACTAATGGAATGATAAACAGAAAGAGGGATGTTTCACAGAAGCATCGAGATACGATGGACTGGGGTGCTTGGATTAGGTTAAGGGTGCATGGGGTGCTGCAGACCTCCTCTCGACACCTGTGACTACTCAGAACCTCAGAGAATGATCTTCTTATGGTCGCAAGATGTTCACTAGATGTTTCCTTTAATCACCTATATGTCATTGTACTTTTTTTTTCTTTCCCTTAAATCTACAAGAAGAAAGAGTTTAAACACCTAAAATACACTTACACAGTTTTAATACAAAAGTGGTACCAATTATCCTCTATTTCATCATTTCCATTATAATTAGTGATTTCTGATAATTAAATAACATTTCCCTCTATTTTGGTCAATTAACAACACTTCATTAATTAACTAACTTCGATCACATTTCAGATGCCAATTAACGACACTTCATTAGTTATAATCCTATTGAAATCAATTAATTAGCTATAATTACTTAATAAAGTGTTTTTAACAATGCATTTAATCAGTAAACCCTTTTATTGGCTAAATATTTCTTTCAAATATTTCAAATCATCTAAAATTGCTCCTAAATCACCACCAAATAGCCTAAAATTCTTATTCTAGCATATTAATTACTCCTAGTTGATTAATTAAAGAACCCACCAACTCCCATGAGTTTCTAATCAATTTTTAATTCTTATAAGCATACTTAACAAGTCTAAATATACTTTATTCATCATCCCACATTCATTGGGATTGAATCTTTCCCCAAATATAAATCTATATAAATTACCAAGCTCCTAACTTCACACCTTACACCATAATTTTGTTAGTATTATCCTAAAGAATATTTTTAAGAGCCTTCTCCATTTATTTAGAATAGCTTAATCATCTCTTATATCCATTCTTCATGCTTGATTAGTAAAGGAAGATATAAAAATGGCCTTGTAGCTATTTTAGTGAGATCCTTTCATCATCTTGAAGTAACAACATAAATTTGATTGTTTTTTATCTTCATAGGTTCATGATTTAAAAGTAATCATACATCTTAGTATGAATTTTTGTAGTTAGATGATTGATTTCATGTTAATTTCATTTTATCATTCCAATAAACTATGATCATGATGGTTCTATGGAAGATTTTAGCTTATCTATTTAGAAAACTAGGTGTTAGTCTATTTTAATTAGCTTTGTGAAATTTATATGAACACATATGGAAAGCCCTATGGGATAATACTCCATTGTCCTTTGAATTTGTTGTCAAAAGTTTTAGATTAGTTTCAAATTTTTTCTTTACTATACCTCTTTTACATTTATAGATAAATATGAGGTTTCCTAATTAGATTAGTTGAGATTGTTTTGTTTTTGTGCTCTTTATAGGATCAAAGGAGGTGATGTGCTACCAAATTTGATTCAAATTGACAAAATTTTGAGCTTTTTGACTTTTTTTTTTGAAAAATCCTGTGTATTGGTCATCTATAAGAAAGCTCATGTTACTACTTAAGTGCCTCACAGTACCACTTTGGAGCTTGCGCTACTACTAGACCTCCTCACACTACAACAATTATATCAGAGATAGTGAAATACTACACTTTTCTTCTCTGTGTGTGCCTCTTGTTACTTCTTACCTGGCTCACGCTACCACCTAGGTAGCTTGCGTTAGTGATCCTATGACTACTCTAGTTTGATACTTTCTGTGTTTTTTGACACAAAAGCATGCTAATACATTACCCATTCGCACTACCACTCAAGGGCTCACACTACTACATCTTGGATTCTGCTAATGTAATAAGGCTCGTGCTACTACTACACAGGCTCATGCTAGTTTGTTTTGTGTTGAATTTTTGCATTAATTTAGAGATTTGAAATTCTTATTTTCTATGTTTCTGTTGTTTACAGGTTTTCCTAATTGTTTTATATAAGTTTTAAAATTTTCTAATCAAATTTCTAACATTTTTCTTATGTTTTAATGAATTATTTTTCTTCCAAATTTTATACAAGTTAGGCTAAAAACTTTGTGTATGCTCTTTTCTTACACCTTAGGATGATCTTGAGAATCAAAATAAATTTTAGTTAATTTTTTCTTCTAACATTTAGTTAAATTAGAAATTTAATCTTTAATTTTTGGCTTAAGGGAATGAACAATTTATCAAGCTTTATTCAAAGTTCATTTGATTCACTTACATTTATCTAGTTGGACCAAATTATTATGTATTCTCTTCTCTTGCCTCCTTGGATGATCTTGAGAATCCAAAGTAACTTTGTTTAATTTTCTATTGGAAATTAATAAAATCATTTGTGCGCAGTACCTAATTCTTATCAAAGACTTGGGATCTAAAAAAATACTAACTACATGTGTGTTGCAAGTCTCCAATGGTGTACTAAACCTCATTTCTTAATCCAAAACATAAAAAACTCCACCACTTTATTCAACACATTATATTTTTATGTTTCGATTAAGAGCTACGGCTCACATGATTTGAACTGGGGGAAGTATCTTGGCATAAGCCAAAAATATCATTGTGAGGATTACTGATCCGTAAACTTCTACTTTGGAACTCTACGAATCACACAATTATGTTGTTCTAATATCAACTTTGGAAAATGATAAACTTTCTTAAATATTAGAGCTTTATGAGTGATTATCTAGTGCTATAGAAGGAAATTGCAAAGAAGGAAATAATTCAAACTTCAACACCAACAATTTTATCTTGGAAACGTCTGAGGAAAACAAGTTAGGAATGGAAACTGTTCTTTCTTCCCACTCTTATTGGTCTAATATAGAAAATTATAGATTACAATAAGTATGAAAAGAAGCAACAATGTAAACCTTCTCTCCAATTACTTGCTTGCTCTATTTCTACACCTTGCTCCTATAATTCCATTATAGCACTGAAGATATTGCTTACTACTCTCATTATACTCTGCTTCTTAGTCTTTCTGGATCTTTGAATTTCTGATTCACCTTTGAATTTCTATTCTCTTGCTCCTTCCATGTATCTATAGGCCTTCCCATGTCCTCTCGTGCACTAGAGGATGTGAAGGGGCATGGAAGTGAAGAGACATGGCCGGGGGCTTCAAATTCACGTCCATTCATGCTCTATTATTCTTTTTCATTAAAAAGTACCAGGACCATAGCCCTGAGTAGATCGGTGGTCACATGACCGCCACCCTACATGGCAGTGGTTTTGAAACTGCCACTCTGCACATAGTGGTGGTTCCTTCTAGAACCTCTGTATTCCTCAATTTATTTATTTTTCCTTCTTCTTCTTCTTGGTGCTGATGAAACTGATGAAGTGGTGTGTTTTTCTAGATCCCTATGGATCAATTACCCCAGGAACTCAAAATTATTCCACACCTTGAGAGAAATGGTGAACAAAACAGGAAGTGTCCTGTTACCCAACTGACTAGTAACCCTTTGAGAGATTAGCATCAAAATTATCTTCACATGAACCTAGTGCAATACAACTAAACACAATTTATTTCTCATTATATCAAAGGGGATAAAATAAATTTGGGATACTCCTTGAATATTTGTAATGAGATTTTTTTGGAAAACCACATTCAGAGAGATAGTTTGTGAAACCTAGAGAGTGAACCAATAGGAAGCTTTTGGCTTATAACCAACTTGACTTTATCCATCATATTCTATCGAGCTCTCACAAAGCAAGAACTTATTCTAGAGTCAAAACCTTTTTATTTCAAACAAGGGAAGATTCCATCGAATTTTGAGCCTCGTGTTACTCTTCATGAAATTTACAAAGTGTTACTTTTTCCTAGTTTTTCACTTGTCCTAAGACAAGGCAAAACTCTGCCAAATTTATGCCAAGTATTTTTCATCACCATTTGGTCTACTCAGTTGTTTTCTTTTTTCCCATTTGGGAAAAAAGAGAACATACATATGTAGTGCTAGCAAATATTGTGTGCACCACTTTTGTGCCGGCTTACATCCTTCCTTATTGCGACTGTGATAGTATGCCTTGAAAGTGTGTTGGTATGCCTTTTTATCTTGGTGACCATTTTATTGATACCCATGTCAAGATTATCAGTGTAGTTAGGTTGTATCATTATTGACTTTGTTTGAATTTTTACGCTACTCATATCATATGAATACAGTTTTTATACTTACATCTTGTTTCCGTTGTAAAACTTGATCTAAGTTGTATTGTTATGATGCTCGCATAAATAACAAATTCTAGCTATAATTAGACTTGGTTTTCATCCTAACAAATCCTTGAGTTTTGAAATGCATTATTCCAATTCTCGCATCGTAGTAACATAATATTGATAGTAACATCTTGTTTTTTCTACAAATTTTTATTAACATGTCCAAATAGTGTTGTTGTCTTGCTTGTATTTGTAGCCTCCATTTTTGAGACTTGGAATTTTTTTGGATCTAATTTTTTTGTCGTATACCTTGTTGGGAGATCACATCAACATATTCTTAGTATTTAAGTCTTCTTTATTTTAAAATTGACCTAAGTGGTGATATTGTGGTGTCACTATTTACACCAAACCTATACTTGAAAAACGTAGGGAGTAACTATTCTTGTGATTGGATCATATTCTTGTACTTAATTATTGTTTCCGAGATACTTGTTTCTATATGTACCTTATTGGTGTGTCATTCTTTATTATTTTTTGTCCTTGGTTCATATTTCCTTTGGACTCATTACCATTTTTTGATATACATTCTTTGTGACGATTTGACATCATTACACTATTTGGTTTTACCTATGGTCCATTTTAAAAAAACCTTAGTAAAACCTTTCTCATTATGCTTCCTATGATAAGGATGGGGCATAAAAAAATAGGGTCAAATTCCTATATAGATGATAAGTTAAACAAAATTTTTGAAAACAACACCATGGTTGATCATAGTGGTGGTGAGGATAATTCTCCTTGGGTGGAATTTGAATTTATCCCCACCTAAATAGATAACTTCTTGTTCTGAAATAGAAGTGAGGTCCTTATGTGCATTGTAGAGTTCAAGGAAAGGTTTCCATCTATGGTTGATGCCTTTCCCCTTGGTGTCATGGCTCAAGGAAAGGAAGAAGTAGAGTGTCCTTTGTGTAATGTTGATGAAATCTTAAACCCAGAACATGCTTCTACTTTTGGCCAAAGGAGTAAGGAAGAAATGCCCTCTAAAAATGATGGCAGATATCTAATCCTCATTGTCAAACTAAATTGTGAGGATCATGAAGAACATGTTAATCATGAGCAATCTTATTCTCGTAAAACTAGTAAAGATATACAAACCTAATAGGTTACCTTAGAACAACAAATAAATCCCCTTTCTTTCCAATTGGAAATCTTGGCTTCGCATTTTTATAAGGAATCAACAAAGATTTCTAGATAATAAAAACATAAAGCTTCATACCAGGATTTTTATACTAACACTCCTTGCCAATAAAAACCTAGGTATTTTCATAAGGAGTTTTATATTAAGACTCCTTATCTAGACAAACATAATGAATGATATGAAGTGTTATACACAAATAATGATGGTCGTGAAATAACTGGACTTAATAGCTTATATAGGCACAACCCATTGAAAAATAGATAACTCTTTGACGAAGAGTTCTTATCAATGAAGAACACTCTTACTACCTTATAAGAAGGCAAGTTATCACCTAATAAGAAATATATATTTTAAGAGTTGTGTTTGTATCTCTTTGATAGAGATATGTTACAAGTTCCTTTACCTAGACACTTTGATTGTCAAAAATTTAAAAAATACAAGGGGAATGGTGATCCAAGGGATCATGTCAAAGACTTCTTCATGGCTTTCCAAGAGTTCTTGTTGAGTGACAACTATCTTATACACTTTTCCCGTAGATTTTATGGGGTCAAGCACTTGACAGGTTCATGCATATTCCAAAAGGATCAATCTCTACATGGCTAGGATTGGCAAAAATATTTGTACACCACTTCTCCTTCAACATGGAAAATGATGTTACTATGATTGACTTATGCAACACCAAACAACATAACTGAGAACATCATTGGTTTCTCACAAAGATGGTGAGGGTTAGCTAGTCACTTCCCTTGATTCATATTGGATAAATAGTTAGTCAACATATTTTAACCTAACTCACACCCAGAGATACATTTTCACTTACAAATGCATTATGGTAATACATTTGAGGAGGTTGTAGAATAAGGTACAAAATGGACTTTGAAACCCTTATATCAAGACAACCACGATTCAAAATATAATCATGATTCAAATCATACTGAAAAATAAAATTTCATTCCAAAAAAGAACAAAAATTTCATATGTGACAGTATTACTAAATCTAAATGGATGCAGGTAGTTCAAAACCTTGCTCACTTGAAAATAGCTAAGGGACGTCTGGACCTTGATTTCAAATGTCATGCATTTACCCCTATATATAAATATATTTAATCCATAATCAAATAATTAAAGGTGGTTAATATGTTCAAATACATGGAAATAGTCCCATATGGTGATGATGCACCTAAACCATCTTATTTTAGAGAAAATGGTCATTGCAGTTTCCATCATGTACGGGGTCACAAAAAAGATAAGTGCCTAAAATGAAGTACTATATCCAAGACCTAATTGATACTGGTGATGTGGAAATGGATTCCACTACCCGTAGTAAATTTGTTAATGATTTTTTTTGAATTTATTAAGAACCTTTCCCTAATCATAACAAAGGAAAGAAAAAGTTGGAACAAGAACAATCGTCCCAAACTAAAAGTGCCAACTATGTTGTAAACACAAATAATTATTTAGATTCCCTAATTGGTTGTGTTAATGTACCCTTTGAGTATATCAACACCATTAAAATTAAAACTAAGGAGTGCACCATGGAAATTTGGAATTCTTACCTTGTTATCTCAGAATCTCCTCCTCCTACCCCTCAAGATTATCATTATGATGTTTTAGAGAAACTTGAGAAAACTACTGCTAAGATTTCAATCTTAGATCTTCTTAAAATCTCTAATCTTCACAAGGAAATCCTATGTAAAACATTACAAGGGTCAAGAGTGTCAGTTGACATTGACCCTATACGTTTTTAGGCCATGTTCATAAAGATTGCTCTAATGGAGCACATAGGCTTTACTCATGAAGAGATTTCTAAAGAGGATCCTAGCCATAAATTACCCTTACACGTTAGGGTCATTATTAATCTTAAGATGATAAAAATGGTTTTTCTAGATGTTGTATTGCATTTGAATATTTTCACTTTTAAACTGGTTTGACAACTAGGTTAAACTAAAATTGATCTAGAATCTAAGGTCATCATCATCAACGCATATGACAATGAAGAAAAAAAATAATCTGGCATGATCACTTTCTCATTGGGAGTGGGGCCTACTACTCATTATAATAAGTTCCATGTTTTAGAATTGGAGGGTCATTACAACATACTACGTGGGTGTCCATGGATTCATCCCATGCAAGTCATACCTTCTACATACCATCAATGTTAGAACCTATACCATGAAGGAGAAATTATTATTATTTAGGGGAATTCTCAACCCTTTCCTCATTATACAACATTACAAAGTCATTTTCCCACCACTTATTAATGCCCTTCTACATACATGGCCATTTCAGTTCAATCAAAGGTTCTCACATCATGAGTTGATCCAGATACCTTATCTACCAATGATAACGGTGATTCTACATCATATCCTAATTTTGCTTCATGGGAGATGATTTTTTTCCAAATGGTTGTGAATGATATGATATTCAATAGGCCCTTTTAGGTTCTAACCTCCTTCTATCATGAAAAGTGCTTAGTAGGCCTTGTTACAAATGTCAGTGTTCTAGAGAAAATTGTAACTTAAAATATTTTACTCTTGGTTGTTTTTTAGTATAGTAAAAGTTACTTAACAATATTTTATCTCATCCTTCAGATGATGAAATGGTGTCATGCTATCAATAACCTCATTTTGTTAGCCCAAATAAAATGATGTATGTCATGGGATACAAAGGATATGGATGTCGCATCAATGAATAAGGTATGTCAGAATCTCTTCTAGTACCCCATCCCAAGGTGTGTAAATATGGGATTGGCATTCGACCATATGGGTCTCATCCCTTGGAAGTTGATTATTCATATTTTGAGGGAGAGGATAGTTCATCTGAATATGAAAGGGAAACATATTCTCGATGTAATCTTTACAAAGACCTTGCTTCCATGAACATGTTCTATGATGTGGTTATCTTGACTATAACCCCTTTCATATCACCTACCATAGCAACATTATACCTTGTGTACCCGTCACTTGTTAACTGGAACCAGCAACATCATGTAAAAATCGACATATTTTAAAATGACGAGTCTATTGGAAATTTTATGGGTCTTTGTGATGACATTCCATTAGATGATCATAAGAAAGGCTTCTCCATAAACCTTGATACATACACGTATTTTGGGGAGGAGGCTAAGTTATGTGTGAATCTAAGTAAAAAAATAAACAAGGGAAAAATTTCCACATTAAATCCTTGCAAAAATAATAATTCCAAGTCTTATAGTGAAAACCTCTTTGAGGCACTTACGGATAAAAAAAAAAGAACAATCAATGGACAATGAATTCAACCATCGTGAAGGTGAAAATATCTTTGACATGCATTTATATGAAGAAGATATCAATCTCCCCCTAATCCTATGTGCATCAACAAAGAATCCAAGTTACTTGTGGAGGAGGACATCGATGTCAATATTGGTACATGGAAATTACCTAGAATGGTCAAGTTGGGAGCTTGGCTCTCAGCCCAAGAACATAAAACCTTTGTACTAATTTTTCATGAATTTAAAAATATCTTTGTTTAGTCCTACATGGACATTCCAGTGATATATCCAACATTAGTTATGCATAACCTCGTTGTGCATGCATAGGAAAATCCAATGAAACAAAATCTCATAAATATGCACCCTCACTTCACCTTGTTGTAAAAGAAGAGTTGGAAAAATTATTGGCAGTAGGCTTCATCAAGCCTATTGATTATTTAGAGTGGATTTCAAACATAGTCCCTATATAGTAGAAACCAATTGGTATTAAAATTTGTATATATTTCAAAGTTATTAAAAAAAAAATTCATAAGGAAGACTTTCCTCTTCCTAATATCGACATGATTGTTGATTCAACAATTAGTTATGAAATGTTATCACTCATGGATGGATTTTCAGGGTATAATTAGATTAATTTGTCAGAGGAAGATCAACACAAGACATATTTTACAAACCTATGGGGGACATTTTTCTATCAATTCATGTCCTTTGGCCTCAAGAATTCAGGAACAACGTATCAACGGGCTATGACGGTCATCTTTCACGATATGATAAACGATATAATGGAAGATTATGTTGATGACATACTAGGTAAATCCAATACTATAGAATATCACCAAACTATCTTACGGCACATATTTTATCATCTTAGAGACTATAAGGTTAGAATCAACCCAAATAAATGTGTCTTCGGTGTGCTATCAGGGACACTGTTAGGGTTCATTGTGTCATAGAGAGGAATTTAAGTAGATACTACAAAGGTTACTGCCATAACAAAGATTCCTCCTCCATAGAACATTAGACAACTATTTATTTTACAGGGAATATTCAAACAATCAGAAGATTCATCTCCCATCTCGTACATAAATGCCACTCATTCACACATCTTCTTAAGAAAGATGTCAACTTTCATTGGGGTCAAAAACAACATCAAGACTTTTCTTAGCTTAAGGAATATCTTTTCAAACCCGTTGTTCTCATGATGGCCATGATAGGTGAACCACTACTATTATACATATCTGCTACTCAATTTATAATTGGTGCATTGTTGGCCCAATATGATATAGAGGAGAAAGAAAATTTTGTTTACTATCTTAGTCGTACGTTCATTTATTAAGAACTCAAATACCGACAAATTGAGAAGGCTTGTTTGGCTGTCATTTTTTCTTTTCAAAAAAATATTCATTATTTTCTAAATAATAATGCCAATCTCACATCAAAATTAGATCCATTAAAATACATTTTATCAAATCCTGGACTTACAAGAAAAATGTCCAATTAGATTATCTTACTCAGTGAATTTGATATCGAGTATGTTCATCATAAATCGATTAAAGGGAAGATGTTGGTATATCAAATAGCTGAGTCCCCTTTTCTAAGTATGGAACCATTAATTCTAGAACGTCCAGATGCTTCTACAATGTACATTGAGGAATATTTTATATGGCAGCTATACTTTGATGGTTCCTTTACATTTCATGGATCATGTACAAGAGTGGTGCTTATAATTCCTTTAGGATATTTGATCCCTCAAGCATTCTAAAATGGGTTTCCATTTACAAATAATTGAGAAGAATATGAAGCCCTTATTGTAAGGATGAAACTAGCTTTCAATTGGACATTAGACAAGGTAAATCATAGGTGATTCTATGTTGATCATCAAATAGGTAACGGATGAGTATTAAGTTAAGGATGAAAAACTTCTTCCTTAAAAAATAAATGTTCACACTCTGAAGGAGTTCTTTGATAAAATTACATTTGAGTATATCCCAAGAGGAAATAATCGAGTAGTCGATGTTATGGCCATAATAGGGTCTATGTTATGCATCCTACTCGGGAACAATGACATGTCATTCTTCGTTGAACATCTACGAATACCAGCATATGAAATGTTAGAGTCATATTTGGTATGTGAAGTTGTTGTTCCCTTTTCCTTGTGGTATAGTGACATTTTAAAATAATTCATGATGGAACATTCCATCTAGACATTTCCTGTTATAAAAAAATAAACCTTATCTATCGTATAGCCCGCTACACTTTACTTGAAGGCATTCTCTACCGTAGAGGCTATGATAGGAATATGTTGTGCTACCTTAATTTAAACGAATCCATCTTAGTGGTTAAGGATGTGTATGAAGGATTATTTGGGGCACATACAAATGGGATAGTCTTGGATAAAAAGCTACTAAGAATAGGCTATTATTGGCCTACCACGGAGAATGATTTTTTCTTGTACGTAAATAAATGTTTGTAATATAAGAAACATGGAAATGTGATACATGCGTTAGCACAATCATTATAGCCTATTATGACACCATGTCCTTTTTCAAAGTTGGGAATCGATCTCAATGACAAAATTTCCCCTACATCTTTTGATGGCCATATGTTCATTATTACTTCCACAGAGTATTTCATGAAGTAGGTATAGGTTGTCCCTCTTTCCTGTGTTAAGGGTGCGCAGATATCCAAATTTATAATTGAAATCATATTATTTTTTGATATGGCATCCCTTCTACTATTGTAGTTGACAATGGTAAATCATTCAAAAATAAAATTGTAAAGGTTTTGTGTTTAAATTTTTCAAATCCAGCACAAGTATTCAACCCCCTATTACCTCAAGGTAATGGGCAGGATGAAGCCTCGAATAAAACCCTTGTTCATATTATAGAGTAGATGGTGAATACAATGGGCCATAATTATAATTTGCATATTCATCCTTCCCTCTAGGCTTATAGTGTAGTGCCCCGCTTCGGAACACCGGAAAACAAACCAGATATTACTAAAAATTTGGGATAATATTTTTTAAAGTAGATATTAATTATTAGCACTCGGTTTTACCCCTTTCCTGTTGATGATTTGTTTAGATTAATTATTACCTTAACCGGAATTAAAAGGCACTAGCCCCAAACAATTTAACTATCTATTACAACAAAACTTACTAAGGTTACCGAAATAAAAACACACCTCCTTTAAATTTATTATTTTTCCCCCTTTAAATTATTTGACCACACCCCACATTGGATAATTATATTAATCCCATTAAAATCTTTTCACTTAGAAGTGCGGGATTTAATGATGACCCTAGGATCAAACCAATCCTAACCCTTGTTTTTGTTTTTTTTTTCTCATCTCACACTAAAAATTGCCCTAAACCTCTCTTGCTATTTTCATTTCTTTCTTTTCAATTCTCTTCTCTTTTTGGTTTGTTTCCTCTTGTAGGTTGTGTTGTAGAAGCCATGGAGTTTTCCTTCTTTTTTTTTTCCCAAAGAGACCAATCTCCACATTGTTTTTAAGTTATAAATTTATATCTAAATGAATCAATATACATGTGTGTGTGTGTGTGTGTTTATATATATACATATATATATATATATATATATATATATATATATACACATATATATATATATATATATATATATATATATATATATATATATACCTAAATTAAAAAAATGGCTAGGGTTTTGACACAACGAGGGCTGCGGGTTTGAAAGAGGTGAATGTGCACAGGGTGGAGGTGCTATGATGGTGACAAGGTCGGTGAGGGGTGGCACGGTAGGGTGAGGTGCTACGGTGTAGGGGGAGCAGAGGGTGTTGCGGGGGGGTTCGTTATTGCAGTCGGAGTGAGACAGGGCCATCAGGACAGGCATGTAGGGGAGTTGGATGGGGAGGTGGCAGCGGCGGGGCATGGGTGTGGCAGAGGGGACGACCGGGGAGGCAATGTGGCCACGGAGAATGGGGATGGCCCATGCGGAGGGCTACGCAGCATGGGGGTGGGGAAAGGTTTTTGGCCCTTCCCCAAAATCCTTTGTTAAATGTTTTTTTTTTCTTTTAAATCTTTTCTTTTACACATTGATTAAATTTAATAATATATGTTGTGTTATACATATATATATATATATATATATATATATATATATATAGTGTTACTATCTCAACTTCTTTTTAATATATATTACAATATATACAAAATTCATTTTAATATATTATAATATATATAATATTCTATATATAATATATATATATATATATATATATATATATATATATATGATAAAATGAAAATAATGGTTAAAATGCCCCCCCCCCCACCTTTTTAAGAACAAAAAGAAAAGTATTATTATGTATATATTTATTTACTACACATGGACAGGACACAACAAAAGAATCTACTTTCATATCATTTAATAATGTTACCAAATAAATACAAGAGAACGCATATTGCTGAATGAGAATATTTTCATTTCTAATGCCCTATGTCAAATACATATTCCATATTTTTAAAACCATGACAATCTACAAGGAGATGTACATTTCAAAAATAATAATAGTGTCTTCCAATATTGAAAAAAAACCAGGGCTTCCTATAACAAAGTAGATTTCCTTTCAAATAAACAATTTTGTTTTTTGTCAAATAAATATTCCAACAACAAGTATGTTAAGGGAATGTAAAAATACTTCTACTAAATGCATTTTAAATAAAGACAATATTTTACAAATCTTCTTTTGCACAAACTCTCAATAACTCAATACTTCATATTTCACAATCATGCTAAATACATAAGACAACAATCCAACAAATTTCTTTCCAAGGTTGAAAGAAATTATTCAAATACAATGGACTACCAATCTTACAAGTGATTCCAAATCCCAAAGAAGAAACTTTACAAAACAAGAAACCTTCCAAATAGCCATATCTTCAAGTCACAAAGAGAGGAATGCCAACAAAAAGAAGGAGACAATGAGCACCAAGATGACAAGAGACTTCAAGTTTCCACCTCATAAACCTTCCAACTTCAAAAGCTCCCAAGAATCCAACACAAGAGAAAATTTTGTTTTTACCACCCAACCATAGGCGTCATTACATGCCTTTCCCAAGGTTGGGATGCCCACTAGCCTCCCCCGAGCCCATGGGAAAGAGGACTACCTTCCACAACTTGCACAATAGTGAGGGTGACCAAACAAAAATGCATCCACAAGACATAAGAAAAAAATAACAATAAGACTCTAAATTTTATGAGGAGAACCCATGTTCTACCTCAAAAGTGGGGAAGAGAGGAGTAGAATCCTCCAAAATTTACATCCAAAATTATTTGTAAAAATCAACAACTCCATACCCTCCTTATTGCTCTTAATTAATTCAAAAACCCTCCTTATCTCTCCACCCTTTCACCATTTCCTTCATGGAAGGATTTCCAAACCCCAAAGGAGTTTTCTTACCAAGAATGGGGAAGGAGATTCAAGCTAAATGAATCACCTTCCCCACCTCAAACCATTTGAGGGGAGTCACTAAAATCCTACAAGGCTTGTCCATTAAGCCATGAGGATTGAGAGGGAAGAATCCCTCTCTCCTCCCCCCAAAAACTCCAAAACTCCATCATACCATATGATGGAGGTAGTAAAACAAGCAAACAATAACCAAAATCCACATGCGAAAATAACATTACCAAGTAAGCAATCTAACAACTGACATGAATACAACACATAATAATAAGGCTTAAGAGCCTACCTCAAAGGAAGCTCTCCAAAAAGCTTCCCAACTTCAAACTTCTCTCCTTCTCGATCCAAGAAAACTTTGGCTCCAAATCACTCAAGCATCCAAGCTAAAAAGCTCCCAAAAAAAGGTTCTCTTCTTTTCCCGTGAAGAGGAATTTGAAGAGGAATAAGAAAAAATCCTCACAAATGAGGGGGTGACATATGTCACCCCTCTCCTCCTTCAAGGTCAAATATGCCAAAACAAAAAAGAGAAAGGGGTAAAATGTTTTTTAGCCCTCTTTCCCCAATTACCTAAATAGATAACAAAACAATCTTTGTGCAACTTTTAACAAGCACACTAGCCCATACGTCTTACATAGATGTGACCAAACAAGAGGCAAAAAGGGAGGGAAAACTCCCTCTAGCCTTGGAAATAAGCACACCTACCTATTAGGTAGGGTCCAAGGGCCAATTTTAATGATAAGTGAATCCCCAAACTAAAAAGAGGCCCCCAAAAATGCCTAAAATAACTCAATTTCGGGTTTTTCATTTTTTGGCACAAGGCTAGAGGGTGTGGGGACCACCCAAGGGTTCACATGTGACCCTAAATCCTTGCGATTAAGTACACCATGAAACAAAATCAAAACTTAATGTAAGTGGGATCATTAATTCCCAAAAACAAGTTTACAACATAACTAATTACCCTAGGCAAGATTAATAATTCAAGGCACATTACATTACAAAAATTGGGGTCACTCATGGTGCCTAAAAAAATAAACTACAACACTAAGGTTTCACACAATGAACATGGCTAGAAATCATCCCGTGGGTTGCTTCTGCAAGATTGTGTAACTGGCCTGAATCCCACGTTCTCCTGTAAACCTGTCACCTACACACTCATTGCACACATTAACCGCACCTATCTAATAAAATATAAATTAACTACTCATAAAGATATTAATGAGTTCAAAACTAACATATCATCCTACTAGAATCAAAGTGCGACAACGTACACAATTATACTCAATTTACCAACAATTAGACATATAGCCATAAAATACCAACATGCAACAACTAAGTATGCATCAATATAATTACGTTCCAAAAACAACATCATATCCATTAGTATCCATGACATCATATGATAATGCGAAAACATAGAAATTAAGCTAAATTGGTGCCATCTGCCTAAATGTCCATACATGTCTAATAAGATCAAATCTCTAAATATAATGTCTAAAATATAACAATCCATGCTGAAACATGTCAATGACTAAGGAAACAAAAATTAACTAAGGTATAAAAATGTGGGAACTACATCCCCCTCTACTAAAATTAGACTTCCTCCTGGAATTCACTGCAAGAGATAATCATATCTAGCCCTCAAAGGTGTCGCATCCTCCCAGGTAGCTGTTGTGTCATCATATTGGTCCCACTGTAATCTAACCTGGTCCAAGTCTTAACCCCAAAGGGCCAACCTCCGGTGCTCCAGTATGCGTACGGGCTCCAGTATCCACTTTCCTCCATCCTCTACATGTAATGCTGACCAATCAAAAACATGAGAAACATCTGGTACATATCTACGCAGTATAGAAACATGAAACACATTATGGGCCCATGCAAGGCATGGTGGTAAAGCTAGGTGATAGGCAACTGGACTGATGAACTCTAAAAAATAAAAAGGCCCCACAAAACGAGGCAATAGCTTAGAACCCTTTCCATAGTGGATTGGGCTCTTATGCGGGAAAACTCTCAAGAATACCTTATCACCTACTGAGAAGTGATCATCAATCTGCTTAGTGTCTACATACGCCTTCTGGCATGCTCTAGCTTGCTCAAGACGCTTCCTAATCAGAACAACCTACTGCTCTAAGTCCTGTAGATATGTTGGCCCCAGACTAATCCTGTCATCTAGTCTGTCCCAACTCAAAGGTGTCCTACAAGGTCGTCCTTACAAATCCTGGTAAGGAGCCATACCAATGGAACTATGATAGTTTTTGTAAGCAAAATCAACTAAATGTAAATAATATTCCCACTTCTTCTGCTAATCCATCATATACATCCTCAACATGTCCTCCAGTACCTGATTAACCCTCACTATCTGTCCATCTATCTCTGGATGATATGTTGAGCTGAAATTAATCTGTGTACCCAGAGCGGTCTGAAAGGAAGTACAAAAAACTAAAGTGTAGATAGTATCCCTATCATTAACGATGGTCTTCAAAATCCCATGCAACCTAACAAAGTCCTCCATAAATACCTTGGCGATGGCTTGTGCATTATAGGTGACCTTGGTTGGCAAAAAGTGCGCAACCTTGGTCAACTTATCCATGGTGACCATAATGGCATCATGATGATAAGAAGACATAGGGAGTCTGACTATGAAATCAATGGAAATCACATCCCATTTCCACTCAGGAGTATCATGAGGATGTAAAATTCCCATGGGATGAGAATGTTGTGCCTTGACTCTCTGGCACTCTAGGAAACGTGCAACAAAATCTACTATATCACGTTGAAGACCTGGCCAATAATACAACTCTTTCATTTCGGCATGCATTTTCTTCACTCCTGGATGTGTCGCATATGGGGCTTGATGAGCCTCTGAGAGGATGAAACTACATAGATCTTCTATCTTAGGCACGTAAATGCACATGTGGAACTAAAGTAAACCATCTGTCTCTAAAACACACCCATAATATATGCCCTCTAAAGAACCCTATGACTCCAACATTTGTCTAGCTCCCTCATAAAACCTATCATCTGGAAGGTGCTCAAGAATCCTTCCTCTCAAATTTGACTGAAGCGTCACAGAAGCAAGCACATGTCGTCGTATACTAAGTGCATCTATAACAACATTTTCCTTTCCTTTTATATACTAAACCTCCATGTCATACTCCTATAGGAACTCCATCCAA
Organism: Taxus chinensis; assembly: GCA_019776745.2. Classification (NCBI taxonomy): domain Eukaryota; kingdom Viridiplantae; phylum Streptophyta; class Pinopsida; order Cupressales; family Taxaceae; genus Taxus; species Taxus chinensis. Next base: position 159,006,940 of record CM034153.1, on the reverse strand, counting down.
CACCTTTGATGAGTGTTGAGGTTTCGCTGTGAGAAGATATGCTGCAAACTCTGATGATCTGGCCTAAAAATGAAAGGTCTACCCAAAAGGAAATGTCACCAATACACAAGGGCATGAACAACTGTTGCAAGCTCCAAGTCATGAGTAGGGTAATTAATCTTTTAGTCCTTGAGCTTACGAGGGTTAAAGGTAATAACCTGACACTCCTGCACAAGAACTACTCCAAAACCCTCTAGTGATGCATCAGTACAAAAAACAAAATCCTCTATAGGGTCCGGAACTACCAAGATAGGTGCCATGGTTAACCTTTCCTTAAGCAACTGAAAGGCCTGCGCACACTTTTCTGACCAACCAAACTTCTTCCCTTTTCTCTGAAGAAAAGTAATAGGGTGAGAAATCTTAGAAAAGTCTTGAAGAAACATGTGGTAATACCCTGCTAAACCCATAAAACTCCTCACCTCAGTAACTGATGTGGGTGTTGGCTAGTCAATGATAGCTTGAATCTTAGAGGAATCTACTAAGATACCCTCACCTGATAAGATGTGTCCCAAGTACTGAATCTCTGTCTGAAATAAGCTGCATTTTTCCAAGTTCCCATACAACTTCTCCTCTCTCAAAACCTGAAGTACCTGCCTCAAATACTCCTCATGTTCCTCCTCAGAATGAGAATATATCAATATATCATCAAGGAACACTAAGATAAAGTGATCCAGAAAGGTCTTGAATACTCCATTCATGAGGCTCATGAAGATAGTTGGGGCATTAGTCAAACCAAATGGAAGAATTGTGAACTCATACTGCCCATAACATGTGCGAATCGTTGTCTTATGAATGACTGCATCTTATATGTGAAACTAATGGTACCCTAACTTGAGATCAATTTTGGAAAACACTCTCACTCCCCGCATCTGATTAAACAAGTCATCAATCCTAGGGAGTAGATAATGGTTCTTTATTGTGACCCTGTTGAGTTGTCTGAAGTCCACACAAAGTCTAAGAGAACCGTCCTTCTTTTTCACAAATATGATTAGCGCTCTCCAAGGAGATACACTAGGATGAATGAGACCCTTCTCCAACAAATCCTCTAACTAAATCTAGAGATCATAAAGCTCTGCACTCATCATCTGATAGGGTGCCCTAGAAACTCATGCAGATCCAGGTACTAAATCAATGGTGAAATCCACCTCTCTGCAGGGTGGTATCCCTAGAAGCTCTCCTGGAAACACATAAGTAAACTCCCTCAAAACTGCATGATAATCTAAGGGTGAATGCTCTGGAGTGCTCTTTAATCGATCACTAATGGTGATAGCAAACAACTGGCATCCGTTACGCATGCTCTGCTTGAGTTGCTTAGCCGAGATCACGCACAAATAGATAGGCCTCTGCATCCCTGATATCATGGTTGCACTCCCAAGATCATCCTAACACTCAATGACCTTATTTCTGCAATCTACCTTAGCTAGATGAGCCTCGAGCCAATCCATACCCAATACTACCTTATAGGATCCTAAGGGAATAACTCAAAGGTAAAGAGTAGTGGAGAAGTATCCTAAATCAAGTACGCAACTCTCCACATACGAGTCCACGGTGAGTTTAGCCCCAGAGGCCAACTCAACCTGCCAACTATCTGGTTGCCTAGCCACAACTAGCCCACACTGGTCCATTATAGAAGGAGATATAAATGAATCAGAATCTTTTGAATCAAAAAATACAGAGACATAAATACCCTTGATAGTACCTATCATCTTGATGACTATGGCCTGATGCTCTACCTAGCAGTTGTCAACCACTGCATATACATGATGGGCACATCCCACGTCACCCACCGTCTACTCGGATCTAGTGGCTCTCTGTGCATCCATGGTATAGGGTTTGTGTAAGCACATACGCACATAGTGATCAGGAGATCCAAAAATGAAACATCCTCCTGTGCCCCTATGAGATTGGGCCCCTCCTGTACTTTGGTGTACTGATCCTACTGGCCCAATCCTAGCAGACTGTTGCGTGCAAGATTGTTGTTCCTATTGAGTACCTTGTCTCCTATCCTTGGCTCCACCAAAAATACCTCTAGAACCACCTCTCTGAAAACCCTGTGTCTATCTAGCCCCTTGCTGCGGGTGGCCCTGTTGCTATGTCTATTGCTGCGGGTGCGGTGGAGCCCTCGTGGCTGCTAGCAGAGGCCAGAATCCTCCTATAGGGTGTGGTGCTATACCCCATGACCTCTAACTCTAAAAAATCCCGAATCCTATCTTGGAACTTACTCTTGTTCCTGTCGCAGTGCTCCTATGCTCTGGTCTTATTCTCCTCAGCTACGTAGGCCTTCTCAACTGCCTTCTCTAGCAGGGGTGGACATAACATCCTGACTACACCTACTATATCTGCATTCAGGCCCCTAATGAACTTGTTTACCTGTAATTTATCATCTTGTAGGTAATCCACGTACTACAGAAGGTCTAGGAATCTACTCTCATACTGAGCTACTGTGCCAACTCCCTGTAGCAAGTTGTGGAGCTCGTCGATCCTCTTCTGCAGGAAGTGTTCGGACATATAACGAGCCCTTAACCACTCTGAAAACATCTTCCAAGTCACTGTCTCTTGGTTCAGATTTCACAAACTCTCAATAACTCAACACTCCGTATTTCACAATCATGCTAAATACACAACACGAAAATCCAACAAATTCCTTTCCAAGGTTGAAAGAAAGTCTTCAAATACAATGGACTACCAATCTTACAAGTGATTCCAAATCCCAAAGAGGATACTTTACAAAACAAGAAACCTTCCAAATAGCCATATATTTGAGTCACAAAGAGAGGAATTCCAACAAAGTGAAGGAGACAATAAGCACCAAGATTACAAGAGACTCCAATTTTCCACCTCATAAACCTTCCAACTTTAAGAGCTCCCAAGAATCTAATGCAAGAGAAAAGCTTATTTTTACCACCCAACCATAGGCATCATTACATGCCTTTCCCAAGGTTGGGATACCTGTTAGCCTCCCACAATGCCACTAGAAATAGGACTACCATCAACAACTTGCACAAGAGTTAGGGTGACCAAACACAAATGCATCCACAAGACATAAGACAAAAATAACAATACGACTCCAAATTTTACAAGGAGGAGAACCCATGTTCTAAATCAAAAGTGGGGAAGAGAGGAGTAGAGTTCTCCAAAATTTACATCCAAAATTATTTGGAAAAAGCAAGATCTCCATACCCTCCTTATTGCTCTTAATTAATTCAAAAACCCTCCTTATCTCTCCACCCTTTCACCATTTCCTTCATGGAAGGATTTCCAAACCCCAAAGGAGTTTTCTTACCAAGAATGGGGAAGGAGATTCAAGCTAAATGAATCACCTTCCCCACCTCAAACCATTTGAGGGGAGTCACTAAAATCCTACAAGGCTTGTCCATTAAGCCATGAGGATTGAGAGGGAAGAATCCCTCTCTCCTCCCCCCAAAAACTCCAAAACTCCATCATACCATATGATGGAGGTAGTAAAACAAGCAAACAATAACCAAAATCCACATGCGAAAACAACATTTCCAAGTAAGTAATCTAACAACTAACATGAATACAACACAAAATAATAAGGCTTAAGATCCTACCTCAAAGGAATCTCTCCAAAAAGCTTCCCAACTTCAAACTTCTCTCCTTCTTGATCCAATAAAACTCTAGCTCCAAATCACTCAAGCATCCAAGCCAAAAAGCTCCCAAAAAAAAGGTTCTCTTTTTTTCCTATGAAGGGGAATTGGAAGAGGAACAAAAAAAATCATCACAAATGAGGGGGTGACATGTGTCACCCCTCTCCTCCTTCAAGTTCAAAGATTCCAAAACAAAAAACAGAAAGGGGTAAAATGTCTTTTAGCCCTCTTCCCCCAATTACCTAAATAGATAACAAAACAATCTTTGTGCAAATTTTAACAAGCACACTAACCCATACCTCTTACATATATGTGACAAAGCAAGAGGCAAAAAGGGAGGGAAAACTCCCTCTAGCCTTGGAAATAAGCCCCCCTACATATTAGGTAGGGTCCAAGGGCCAATTTTAATGATAAGGGAACACCCAAACTAAACAGAGGCCCCAAAAAATGCCTAAAATAACCCAATTTCGGGTTTTACATTTTTTGACACAAAGATGGAGGGTGTGGGGACCACCCAAGGGTTCACATGTGACCCTAAACCCTTTTGATTAAGTACACCATGAAACAAAATCAAAACTTAATGAAAGTGGGATCATTAATTCCCAAAAACAAGTTTACAACATAACTAATTACCCTAAGCAAGATTAATAATTCAAGGCACATTACATTACAAAAATTGGGGTCACTCATCGTGTCCAAAACAATAAACTCCAACACTAAGGTTTCACACAATGAACATGGCTAGGACTCAGCCCGTGGTCTGCTTGTGCAAGATTGTGTAGCTAGCCTGAATCCCACGTTCTCCTTTAAACCTTTCACCTGCACACTCATTGCACACATTAATTGCACCTGTTTGAGAAAATATAAATTAACTACTTAGTAAGATATTAATGAGTTCAAAACTAACATATCATGCTACTAGAATCAAAGTGCGACAACGTACACAATTATACTCAATTTACCAACAGTTAGACATATAACCATAAAATCCCAACATGCAACAACTAAGTATCCATCAGTATATTTACGTTCCAAAAACAAAATCATATCCGTTAGTATCCATGACATCATATGATAATGCGACAACATAGAAATTAAGCTAAATTGGGGCGATACGCCTAAATGTCCATACATGTCTAATAAGATCAAATCTCTAAATATAATCTAAAAACTATAACAATCCCTACTGAAGCATGTCAATGAGTAAGGAAACAATAAGTAATTGAGCTATAAAAATGTGGGCACTACATATAGAACATCCATCTGTACCCCTATGAGTGCTATTCCATATTCCTATTACCCAATTCGTATTATCCCTTGAGATCGATCTCCCCTATTTACACATAGAGCTAAGAGATTAATTGAATAAAAAGGAGGACTATAGAGTGGCTCGGCTAGAAGATATAGATCTATTGGATGAGAATCACCTTCACGCTCTTGATCACCTCAAAGTGTATTAGAATCAAGTGCTTAAAAGTTACAACAAATGAGTGACACCTCACCATTTTAAAGTAGGATACCTTGTTCTAAAATAAAATTAGTTCAATACCAACAAGGACCATGGAAAGAAAGGTGTGTTCAAGCTGAACTAGTTAGTGCCATATGTTGTGCTCACTAAATTTGGTTCATGTGCATACAATCTTACTAACTGTGATGGTCAGGAACTTCGGGTACCCATTAATGCCATGTATCTCAAGTTTTTCTATGCTTAAGTATGGGGTCCCTCAAATATATTAAAATAAACAAAAATATATAAAATCAGAAAAAGTAAAGAGAAATCAATGCGTCCACGTGTGAAAACCACACAATTGAAGAACTTTATACAAGTCCTTTGGTGAAAAATGGTTTTTGATGCCATTCGAGGGTCCATTGTTCACAGAAATCTCAATCTCTAGGATTATGATGGCTTTATCCTGAGCTAGTCTTTTCCAGTGTCTAAGATACTTTTGAGCCTCTCCCTCTTGTCCTTGATCTAGTTTATTCTACTTTTATATGTAATGATTTTACCTTTGTATATTCCCATCTCATGCTGGGGGAAAATTTACATTATCAATTTTATCTCATAATGCATGGAATTATGCCCTTGTACATCTCATATCTCACTTGGGGCATCCACATTTCTTCGTTTCCTTGCACATAGATTCAAAAAACTTCTAGAAAATCACAAAAACATTGATATAACTTTTGAAAATTCCAAAACATGAAAATATGTTAGTTGGAAAAATTAAAACATTTAAATGCATTTCATAGAAAACTCAAAAGCAATATAACATTGTCTCTAGATAACACCAAAAATAGTTTAAAAATTTTAAAAATTATCCCACAAAATATTTTTATTTGTTTGTTTGTAAATAGTTTTGTTGGTTTGCATTTTCAGGTTGTGTCTAGTGGTTGGATTCATTTTCTTACTTATATTGAGTGTCTCTTTAACCTGTTGTGAAGTACATTGAGTTCATTTTATCTTGCATACTTGTACATAGTTATATTGTTTTGCTTAGATTGATTAACTTGTGCTTGTTTCTTACTTCTAAATTTTGTTATCATGTCATCATCATATCATCTATCATCACATCTATACATCATATATAAATAAAATGATAAGAAACATCATCATGAAATTGAAAATCAAACATGTATGCTAAGATAACATCATCTAATATCATCAATGGGGCAAGAGGGATTATCTTTATCCCCCTCACCAATATTAAATAAAAACATGCAATAATCAAACTATCTCATCAAATTGCAATGTGATATCATCAAATGTTATCTCATAAATAAAACAACATATGATATAATCACCATCATAATAATGTCATCATCATCATCATCATCATCATATAAATTCAATGTGCATATATAATAAATGGGTCTCGATACATATCAGATATAATGTCTGTAATCATGGTCCTTGTTCAAAAATGTGCCTTCATCAAGAGGCATAACAAAAAATAGTACATATACATGGATAATAAATGTTCCTTCATCACAAGGCATACATCAACAATATACATATAGTATAAAACAATAAGTCAGCCATGACTCTCCCCTACACTTGGACAACCCAACCTATAACCACATGGAGACCTATTCTATGATGTACCCTGTGGTGGTGGCATCTATACAAATCTAGCTGACCTCACTGCCTGAGATGGCTTATATGATCTATACTTGAAGCAGTTACCATCTAAATAACTAAACTATAATGACCATATAATATAAAGTCCTATAATAAGAATCCTTTCCACTAGTTACGGTAAAATAAAACACTATGTCTTGGGCACCTAATGTCATGGCCACATGATTTAGACCATCACGCTATCCTATCAATCTGGCTACATCCTCATAGAGATATGTCATCTCAGTAATAAAATGATGTCTTTGTGTAGTAATATGGTTCCTCTCAACAATCATAAGATCATGTTGTGTTGAAATCTACTATAACTCTTGCCTCAAGGCAACTAGATCACCTGAACTCTGCATAACGTGCCTCGATGGTGATCTCGGTAGTAAAATGTAGTCTACCTTCCATTCCCTATCGACTAGACTATATGGTGGTGATTCCCATCCATCGTAACCATATTTATCTCCCCCATATCATCCATCCCTTGATGGACTGTGTGGTGGACTCAATATTTGTGGATGTGAACCTGGTACCATCGGAATCTAGATGTGCACCTATGTGTTGGCCTGTTTTAAGGGAACCTGTCGACCCTATCCCTAGAGCTTTGTGGGCACTTGAAACTATGGAATTTGTGGGCTAGGTCCCTTTAATCCAGCCTCATCCTCTAGCTAGCCTAGTCCAGCTATAGTTTTGAGATATTTTCCATGTAAAATTGAAATCATTGTGGCTATCCTTGCCTGTATAACAACCTCTTTAATAGTCAAACACTAGGGGAAACGTATAACATATCATGCTCCATAATTAGCTATAGTACCTAGATCAACTACATGGGGCAATGGAACCCATGGCCATGGAATAGTATAATTAAAGCTATCAAGAGCGTGATGCTACCCAATATGTGGTCCCATGTCAAAATTATCATGTTTCCTATGCACGCACCACATCTCACCACCTAGAATGCCCTAAAGATGGCCAAACTATCTTTGAAACTGGTCTATTTGGTACCATTCTCAAATGTAGCCCCATATCCCAATCATAAAATGATCTATCTCGATAGTACCTACTTTTAGTCCATCATCCCACCATCGGTATAACCTATAGGGTCGCCATGTGATCACCTGAAACTGTAAATCATTAAAATCATTCCTATAGTAAGAAGTATCTCCCATGTGTGAGTTCAAGTCGTCACCCACTAGCTCCCATCCATAGCATGAGGGCTCACCTGCCTCCTTATCTCATAGTACTCCATGTGGGTGACCTATAGTTATTTGGTCCCATGCCCATATCTGTAACAGATTCCCTGATCTGAGGTTATTCTGACCTTGGTATGCTATCAAATGAATATACCTATATAAATAAGCCAATATACACTAGCCCCAACAAAGTTGGTCGCCATCCATGAGCCTATATATTACTCCAGTCAATCCCAGGGGAGAGTGTGTCCCTGTCTTGTAAAGCAACAAGATACCAATGACAAGATCCATCGAATAAATTGGTATGCAAACAAATCATCTATCATCAAAGATTTTATAAAGGTCTACTACCATGCCCTCTCGAGGTAGGTTTTTCTGTAAGAACATATCATAAAGGCAGGATCATATCTGGCCTTGATCTCTGTCATACTCTATCAAGTCACCTTGCATTGGTACTTAAAGAATGTGCCAAACTTCCTCTAGAGTCATAGACATCTTTCCAGTAGGTAGTTTGAAGCACTAGCTCTCCCTATGCCATCTCTCTTCTAAGACAGTGAGTAGCATGTGATCTACTCTAATCTAGACCATATGACCTACATAGCTAAGGTTTGTAGCCTTGAAAATAACATTCAGCCCTCACTGATCCTATTTTCTAAAATTCATGTCAAACAATTTGAGTCACCCATGCCACTCCCATGTATCCATCTTGCATAATCTCACCTACGAGATTGCACACCACTTCATTGACGTCATTTCTTCTAAAAATATCTTCCTAAAGTGTACTACTTGCCTCTATACTCTTTTATTCATTCCTAAATTTATCACTAAGTTCAAAAATTTCAGTATTTTCTTCTAAAAAATATCCTAAGGCACAAATATTCACACTAGTGCAAGCCTTCTTTCACTATCACATACATTTTAGCACTTGCATAAGATTTTTGGTAACACACTCCTTCTAGCACCTATGCACTTGTTTTTGGATATCCATGATTGTGCACCTACACATTTGTTTTCATGCATGCTTATTTACTTTCACACCTATGTGTGTCTAGAAAACCCTAAATTAAATGTTGTTGTTGTGCACCGCCCCTTAGAACCTATGTGTACCCCTTTGACGCAACTGTGAAACCTCACACCTATGCATCAAGGGGATCATGCTACCATGAGCGCGCCTATTTTTCCTAGCTAATAATTGTCATAAATGCACTACAAATTAAAAAACAAATTATGCACTTACTAGAATAGGGTCCATGGCAGGACTGTTGATCTATCAAACTCAGTCTAAGTGGTGTTTTTGGTTTTGAATTTGTGTCATTTCTCTCCAAGGTCAGAAAAAATCTCTCACAAAACTCAATAGGGGTAGATAAAAAATACCTATCTGTGATGGTTTTTACCCCTCGTGGCTTGATATTTATAGTTGTTTTGACCCCCTTGTCATTTTCCATGCCCTTGATGGGCTAGGTAATCGTCTTTGTTTTTCTAAATTCTTCTAGAAATCATTGTGATGATTATTTATAATCAAATAATCATTTTCACCCATTTTTGCTACATTGGGGCATGTTTTTGCTTCTCGGTGACCATTTCTACTACTTGGGGCATATTTTTGCTTTACAATATTATTTGGCATTTTCCCATGATATTTTAATTCTTATTGATCATTTTATTCTTCAAAAGTCAATTTTTTTTTAAAATCCCAAACATTGGTAAAAATTTAAAAAAATCCAAAAATAAATAAATTTCAAAAATTGGTAAAAAATCATGCACGCAGTTGAATCTTGTATTGCAAGCACTATCCTCAAACATAAAAAAAAATCCTGTAAAAAATCTATCTTTGGTCCTTTCTTGTTCTTATCACAATGAATCGTGATCATTTTGATCCACCCCCATTTACAAAGTTGGTTTTCTTGATATGTCTATACTATCTTGGCACAACAAGTTGTTTGGTACTATTTCGTAGTGCATGAATTCTTTTTCATAGGACCCTTGTGTCCTTCGTTATTATCCTCACATGTATCCGTCATTGGGGCACCATTTTTAACCCTTTTCGTTAAATACGAACATTAGGGAACTAAAGCTTAATAACAAAAACATTGGTACAATGGTCTTGAATGTTGTTGTTTTTAGTATGTGTGTTTATACTAGTTTCCCTATTAGGTTATCTTGTTTACTTTATCGTATTGCATTGTATTATGTATGTTGCATGGAGTTAAGCAATTTTCGCAATGAGCAAATGTTAGTATTATATATTTTCATGTTATTTTACACATTTTTTGTATGCATACATTTGAATAAAGGGCCGATGATGTTGATCATTTAATGAAAGTGATGAAACAAAGTTGTTTATTGAACAAGCTCGATGAAAAAGTTATTTCATTTTTCTTCTGTCAATTGTTTCTTCCACATGATTCTTCTATTTTTTTCCTTCATATTTTTGATCCTCGATTGACTTCTTCTATCACCCCATTGACACTCTAGGGGGCATTCGTTATTCTACTAATTTTTCTTCAAATTTTTCTTGTTTATAAATTTCTACTATCTTTGAAGTGGCATTACTTACTCCACCCCAAAGAGGGGAAAATGTAGACACCTAAAATATGCTTATGTAGTTTTAATGCAAAAGGGGTACCAATTATCATCTATCTCATCATTTCCATTATAATTAGTGATTTCTACTAGTTAATTAATGTTTCCCTCTTTTTTGGTCAATTAGTGACACTTTGTTAATTAAATAACTTCTATCACATGCCATATGGTAATTAACGACACTTCGTTACTTATAATCCTATTCAAATTAATTAATTAAGTATCATTAGTTAATATAGTATTTTTAACAATAGATTTAATCAATAAACCCATTTATTGGCTAAATCCCACTTTCAAATGCCTCAAATCATATCAAGTTCCTCCAGAATAACCTCCAAATAGCATAAAAAATCTTATTTTAGCCTATTGATTAATCCTAGTTGATTAATTAAAGAACCCTCCAACTGCCATGTGTTATTAATCACTTGTTAATTCTTTTAAGCATGCTTAATAAGTATAAATATACTTTATCCTTTATCCCACATTCATTGGGATTCAAGCTTTCCAAAAATAGAAAATTATATAAAGGATCAAGATCCTACCTTCACACCTTACACCATACTTTTGTTAGTATTATCATAAAGCATATGATTAAGAGCCTTCTCCATCTATTTTGAATAGCGTGATTATATCTTCCATCCATTATTCATGCTTGATTAGTAAAGGAAGATATAAATATTGCCTTGTAGCCATTTAAGTGAGATCCTTTCATCCTTTTGAAGCAATAACAAAAAGTTTATCACTTTTGATCTTCATAGGTTTATGTTTTAAAAGCAATCATACATCTTAGTAGTAATGTTTGTAGTTAGATTATTGATTTCATCTTAATTTCATTTTAGCATTCCAATAAGCTATTATCATGATGGTTTTATGCTTGATTTTATCTTACCTATTTAGACTACTAGCTGTTAGTCTATTTTAATTAGCTTTGCAAATTTTTCATGAACACAAAGAGAACCTATGAAACCCCAAAACACATCAAATCATAAAAATGAAAGGATGTATATGGGGATTCAGACTGACCACAGAGGTCAACCAACTAAGTGAACTTATGATCTAGGTGCTACACTACATTTCAGACTCCATATAGTTCTGAGTGTGTGTAGAATTATGCCCTAGGGGGCTCTTGTGTAAGTCACATCTGATAGTGAGCAATAGATAGATGTAGATAGATGTGTGCATGGAAAAATGAGCTTCCCCTCCTATGTGTGTGTGTAGAAATAATAGTCCCTCTTACCTTGTGTGGAGCTAGATGGATGAATTAACACTCTTAGAATACTCTTAGATGTAACCTTAGGTGATGATATTAGATGTTTAGTGATTGGCCCTTTATTATGGTCACATGACTTTGTATTTATATGATTACCTTACTTGAATTTCATAATTAACCACTAAAATTCCAACCACCAAGAAAATAAGATTCCCAAATTGATATAAATGACCCAAATAATGTGAACAAAATACAAAGACTTCAATGGAACCCATAGGGGTTAGGGGTTCCTAGCACTGGTATAATGGTTGGGTGCTCTTGTCCAGACTCAGAAAAAATGAAGTGTCGAGGATCAGACTAGGAAAAAAGGTGTGTAAGACAAAACTGGAAAACTAAAAGCAAGAAAAGAGGCCAAAGATGGTGTTAAATTAATAATGTTCTTGCTTAGGAATCATATGAATAGTAGTATGTGACTAGGACCTATAAATGTACCCAAAGTGTGTGATTTTGTTTCTACATTTCCCCACTTTATGTTGTTGAGTGAATGTTCTATATTATAAAGTAGATAAAATATGTGTACCTAATAACCATGTAGATTGTTGGTGGAAAAATCATGCCGATGAGACAAAAAAAGCATGGAGTGATAAAAAGTGAAGCGTGGAAGCTACATAAGAGGAAGTTAAAATGATGATGACCCTAGGGGTGAAAGTGTATGTGTAGATGTCATGCTATACCTATTGTTTATTTCTCTTTATGTGCGATTATGTGTGATTGGTGTGACTACCACTTCTCATAAGGAGAGACATAAAAAAGAGAAGACAAATAAGTAGTCAAATGCATGTATATTAAAATTTGAATCTAAATGAGTAAAAAGTGTGTACAAAGTATGTAAAATATGAAAAGGAACATGTGCACCTAATTTGTGAAGAGTGAAAGAGACAGAAAGAATCATAAGGATGATGTAGAAGAACACGTTTTTTGGTTATATCATGTCAGTTGCATTGAGCGCATGTTTTTTGGGTGATTTCATGCCAGCTGCGTCAAGTACAGAAGAATTGAAGGGAGGAAATTCTAGTGTCATTCTCCAACATTTGACTACTTCCTGAAGTATAAAAACCATTACAGATGGGTGTGTGAAAATTTTATCCATTTCGATCAAGTCCACTCCGACACGAAACTAGAAAAGAAGGTCTAGTGCATGCATGGAGAGTGTTTAAGGATTATGTGTCTTGTCAAATCCGCAGTGTAAAATTTGGAAAAAATATGTTGAACTAAGAAAATATATGTAACTACCCCATGTTCATAGTCTCCCAAGAATATTCAGGGGCACTTGGGTGCTACTCTCTATGTCTAGGAGTTGGTATCTATACTTTGCTGAGGACCCAAGTCAGATTTTGGTCCATTGTTGTGACTGAATGATCTGTTGTATCAATACTAAATTGTGTTGAATATTGACTCTGAACTAAAGTATGGGGTGACTGACTCACCTAATAATTTCCCACCTCATTTGGGGTGCATGTGATATCGCTAAGAAGTACGTGGCCTAGAGAAGGACCGAACACTAAACTGAAACGGATACCCTATAGGGGAAGGGATTTTTCTTGGTATAAACCGAGACACATGCAAATGAAATGGATAGAAAAGATGTGTTAGTGTAAGAAATATAAGAACGCATGTAAGAAGACAAGATATAAGATAGCAATCAAGAAGACGATGTATAATCTATCATGCACGAAGGTAATGTAGACTGAAAAGAGTGGGTTGCAAACATGGGACATCACTATGATGCTGTAAGATAATTGAGGGTGATGTGGCCAAAAGCATAAATTTCTCACACAATACAAAGGGAAAACCTTGTAGACAAAGGAAAACAATGAAAGATAATGTAAAAGAGTAGAAAACAATGTATCAGACAACCATGGAAGCAAATGCAATTGCAAATAAAATGTTCCACATGAAACACCCATTAGCATGTTAGAAGGATAAAATATATGTCAAAACGTGTATAATCTGATATTGTATATTGCGAGTGTGAAGATACAAGATAGAATAAATTGAAATAATAGCACATGTGACAATGACAAAAATGGATTCCCCCATGAGCCATTATGCAACTGGTATGAGGTACTGGGCCAAGACTACATGTTGTTTATACTAATCTATGTAGAGTGTGTGATCAAAACTAGAAGGAAAGTGAATGTGCATGTTTATTTAGAGAAGATAATGACATAAACATATCTATGAAGAATGGAGACAAAGTGTACATGTAAGAATAAGAAAGCAAGAGTAAATGTGACCAAGATATGTAGTATGTTGTGGATGCAATGGAATGGAATGAAGGGTGGATGTTATTAGATCCTTTTGTCTCTCAAGCGAATGTGAATAAGTATGCATGTGATGAGGTTAATTTGTACATGCCCCATCAAAACTGAAGAATGACCCATAGAACAAGAGTGTGTCATCAGGAAATGGTTTTAATTGTGTGCTAAAAAGATATAATCATCAAAGCGTAAAGTTTAAAGAGTGAGTGAATGAGTGAGTGAATGAGTGAATGAGTGTGGTGAGGTTCATTTTAGATTGAGACCCTCAGTAGTCAAGTACGAACCGTTGAACTAGAGTGCATCATATGGAAGTGTGTCGTGCTCATTGGGTGTCAAAAAATATGTCATGAACAATCTGAGTGTGAAATATGTAGTGTGTGAGGTTCATATGTTTAATATGACATTAATAGTCAAGATTCATTGGGAAATGATGATAGAAATGTATCAAGATGCGTATGATGCATGTGAGAGACTATATATGAAGTGTAGAGTATCTAAGACATCTGAGAACTCTAGAGGGGGGAGAATAAGTATAATATCCCCCAAGTGTTCTTTGATGATGGATATCTATGAAGCAGTGCGAGAGGTACCATACCATTATGGGATATAATTATCTATGTCGTTATAAGAGAGAGAGCCTGCACAATGATAGGAAAAAGAAACTAAAGAAGAAACATTAGAAGTGATGACATGATTCTCATTAGACATAGACAAATCAATTTTAGGAATCCATTGAGATGTAACAAGTGGAGAGGAATATGCAATAGTACACTATGTAGTAAATGAGAGAAAACCTTTACGCTTGATATGTTTTATTTTTTGTTGTAAAGCATAGAAATCATTGTCATTATGCATGTTAAATCGATGATAAGAACAAAATGGGATACGTTGATATTTTATCAACAGATAAGGAGTATAGAAATGAGTTGATGGCAAGATGATTAATCGTAAGAAGTGCAGTAAGATTATCATTTTTCTTAGTATTTTTATCAAACATGACATGTGCTAGTAATGGTGAGATTTGAGGATCACTAATATGAGCACATGTAGAAGACATAGAGTGGGGATGAGATGAGTAAGTAGCATGATCCTGAGAAGCATCATTAAGATGTTAGATTTCATATTCTAGAGATGTAGTCATGGATTATATAGCCTAAAATTTATCTTGAAATAAATAATGTAAAGTTTGAATAGACTTGCAAATTTATTGATTGAAGATGGCACTGACTTGTGAAGGCATCATGTTGATAGGGAGATACATAGTCATTATTGTTTTGTGAAGAGTATCTTTACAAGATGGGTGCATTTAAAGCAATTGAAGCAAGGAGACTTGAGAGACGTTATGAGCCATGATCAAAGAAAAATAAGGATCCAAGATTGTATAAATGAGACAGGTTCACCAAATGATTAAGAAAATATTGAAATAAGTAAATGCTAATCTAAATATGTAACAACACATACATAGATATGTAATAAAATATAGATTTCACCCAAGTAGGAAATCTAGCATATTTTGAACCGTATTTGAAAATTAATGCATAAAATACTTAGTTGATTCCCAAATGATTTTGGACTATGAAAAAATGATGAATTGATAAACAAGAGGAGGAAAATTTTGCATTGATGCCGAGAAAAATGCAGAAACATCGGGATAAGCTAAACTAGGTGACTGGACTAGGTTAGGGGAACTGCAGACCTCCTCTAGGCACCTATGAGGTCTCAAAACCTCGGAGAATGATCTTCGTAGGGTCGTGAAATGTTTTCTATATGTCACCTTTGATCACTTGTATGTCATTTTACTTCACTGTTGTTTTCCTGTAACCTGTAAGAAGAAAGAGCACCTACAAAACCATACAACACTTCAAATATTATAAATAAAAATATACATGTGGGGAGTCAGACTTACCGCGGCTGTCACCCGACTGAGTGAAACTAATATCCAAGGTCTGAAATACATTTCATACTCCATGTAGTTTTGTGTGTGTGTATAATCGTGCCCTAGCTGGCTCTTGTGTGAGTCGCACTTGATAGTGAGTAATAGCTAGATGTAGAATATGTATATAGATGTGTCCATGGAAAAATTAATTTCTCCTGCTATGGATGTATACATAAATAACAGTTCCTTGTCCCATGTGTGGAGCTATATGGATGCTTGAATTCTCTTAGGATGTTCTTGGATGTAACCTTAGGTGAAGATAGTAGATGATTAGTACTTGGTCCTTTATTATGGTCACATAGCTTTGTATTTATATGATTGCCTTACTTGAATTTCGTAATTAACCACTAAAAGACTGACCACCAAGAAAATAAGATGCCCAAACAGCTAGAAAGGACCAAAAATATGTGAGAAAAATATAAAGAGGTCGAGAATGCCTAGAGGGGAAAGAGGAGCCTGGCAATGGCATCTAGACTCAAAAATAATGATGTGTCAAGGGTTAGATTGGACAAGAAGGTATATAAGACCATAAAGGAAAACTTAAAGCAAGCAAAGAGTCAAAAGAAAACTGTCAATTAATATTTTTCTCACTTAGGAATCATATGAATAGTAGTATGTGACTAGGACCTAGAAATGTACCCAAAATGTGTGATTTAATGACTACACCTATCATATGATTTCTAGTACCTAAGTTAATCAACTAAATGTTTTGCGATGGTTGTTAGGTTTGGGATACAAGAACAACATTCTAATGTGCACTGTAAATGGATGATTGTAATACTATTTCATCAAAGTCGTCATCATGCTGGAATGTAGTATGTCATTTTTTATTCATGTTGTGAGGATATTATTTGGATTTCAAAGAATCTCTATGGCCAGTTTTGCTCTATGTATATACCTATTTTTTTACTTTTTATCTTTCATATATGTTACTAACAATTTAATTATTGCAGATAAGGATCACTGATGCATCTATTTCTAGAGAGGGTTCCTTAAGGGGCCTTCTGATAATGGGAAATGTTTATTCACGTAGCCATTATGGGCTAGAGATAATACACTAAGTGAGTGCCACTATGTGGTATTAGCCTTAGTTTTCCTCACACTAGTTATCCTTTTCCTTCTAGGTCTCATTCACATTACATTCACAAATTCTTTCTTACATCTCACCACTTTGTACTTTGTTTATCAATGTTCATCATCTATGACACCTTTCTTTATCTTTTTATGACACACTACCTCATTTCAACACCCTATAGTGATTCTAGGATAGGAACAATGTTTGCATTCTCCACCTAATAGTGATTCTCTCTCAGTGTGTTATTTCTTTAGAGAGATAAATGCATCATTGACCCCCCTACAGGTACAAGGTAAGTACTCTAATCATCTCTCGTCATTTTGCGCAGATAACTTAATCTTATTCCCTTATTGTGTTATGTTATCTTCGTATTACATATGTTTGGATGTTATTTAGCATAATAATCTTATTCATGATTAGCTTTTTAGCTTTACATTCATTTCATTTTAGTTATATCATGCATTCTTGTCTTATCTAATCTTTATCCATACTTCTTACACACAACTACCGATATCTTAATAGGGTTCTCTACTATATCTTGATTGTGTGATTTGGAAACCCTAGCTTGACCTAGTGGAGGGATTACTGCCCTCTAGATATACAATCCTAGCACTCGATGTTTCCCTTTTAAATCTAACTGATGTATGTTGATTTATGTTTTTTTCCTACTCATTGCATCAATACCATTTTAGAACGAATTATTTAGGAGTGTAAGTTATTGAGATATATTCTTGTCCCATCATACATCTTTGGTGAACCCTACATGATTCCTATAAACATCTTAATCAATAACATCTCCTTAAAATCACCAACACATAGATTATGAATACATCTAGAAGCATAGAAAAACCCAAAAAACTTCAAAAACCTGTCATCAAAGACACCATCAGCTAGGGGAGATTTTATTTTTTCATGTTTTTTCATCTCTGAATGACATCAGCCCCTGTTAAGATTTGCTTAGACAATCGATCCTGTCTATTTTTTAGATGCTTTCAACCCCTATGTACACCCTTATGTACAGCCAATTGCATCTGTAGCCTTCATTATTGGACATTGTCTCATCTTGATAATCAATTCACCATGAATTATCTAGGTTTGGGGTCCTCTGAATCTACTATGCATACATTAGCATAATCATAGAATCCTGAAGTTGAGTTTCCCTTTTACATAGAATGTTGTGTCATAGGGGCACCTAGAAAGAATTTTTCTACCCAGTACATTGGGCCACCTAAGTATGAATACGAAGAAAACAAAAATTATTATACTTTTGATCATCCTCCTAAGATTAAAAAATTTATATGTCATTGTCCTCAATAAAAAAATGAATTAGAAGAAATTATTGGTAAATATCTTCTTGATTTTGTTTCTGAACAACTTGACCATATTGTAGAAAATTTGAAATCTACCAAATTTGGTCCATATGAAAATTCCTCTAATTCTTACCATCTCGTTATTTAGCTTATTGATAGCATGAGCCAAAAAATATGCTACTATGGCTCAATTCCTTGAAATTCATGCCAACATGGCTATATTATTCAACCACCTTATAACAGGCTCGTGTGGCATGATTTGTAAACTTTGATCAATTTTTTTTCTGACCTACAAACCCCTTTAGGAAATTATCTTGATTCTGATTATAGCCCGAAATAAATAAAATTAAACAAATACAGTGAAAGAAAAAGAACCAACACTACACAAGAGTAGATAACGAAGTTCAAAAAATTCCTACATCTCTCGGTTTGCTAAATGTCGAACCAATTCATTATAAATTTTTTATTATAAGTACATATAAACTTAAAATTCTATAATTAATTCTTAACTCAAACCTCGTTTCAGTTGATTATGCTAAAATGTAAAATAATAGCCTAATGTAATACAAGCTTGCAATAAATAAATGAATACTAAAATACTGAAATGATACCCAAGTAATAAAGAAATGAAAATATGAAACACTAATTATAAATAGGTTTAGAAGATCCTTAGCTGATTTGAAGAGGTTTTTATAGTATGCCACAATGGATACCATCTAGACAGAGATGGAGTACCACGACACAGAATCCTGGCAAAACGTAGATCTGACATATTTGACTAGACAGGGTCACCTTAAGAGGTATAGGGGCGCATGTGGGCACCCTGTTCTACATAAAGGATCTAGAAAACTATTCTAAGGTGTCACAAGAGGTTTTCACTTGTTCACCTTTAGTCATGTGTATAGCATTGTAATATCACTAAGGTCGTTGTAAACCTCCAATGAAGAAATCACCTCCAAACCCGTCAAATACACATCAAATCCTAAAAAATAAATATGCAAAATGGGGGGTCAAAATGTCCTCAACCACCACAATGATGGACTTAAAACTGAGCGCTACACTACATCTTAGACCCAATGTAGTTTTTTGTGTTTGTGTGTACGTAATCTTACCCTAGGTTTATCTTGTGTGTGTTGCACTTGAATCAGTGAACAAGTAACTAGATGTATAATTTAAATAATGTATGCATGGAAACCATAGACTCCCCTCCTATGAAGTGTGATGCAAATGAACCATAATTTGTCCCTTTTAATGGAGATATATGGATGGAAAATGGAGCTAAAGATGCCTCTGAAGGTTGCAACCTTAAGTGGAGATAGTAAATGTTTTGCTTGCTCCCTTATTATGATCACATAACTTTATATTTATATGATTCCTTTTCTTGAATTTCGTAATTAACCCCAAGAAATACTGACTACCAAAAATATAAGATGCTCAAACAGCTAGAAAATACCTAAAAAGTGTGACCAAAGTACAAAGAGGACAAGGGCACCCAGAGGGGCCAGGGGTGCCTGGCGCTGGCATCTTAGAAGGGCGTTGGCATTCAGAATGACAAATTATGAAAAGGTGAAAGGAAAGACTAAGAAAGTAAGAGTGTATGACTAAAAGAATAATAATAAAGAAAAGAAATGTTCTTACTTAGGAACCATATGAATAGTAGTATGCGATCAAGACTAGATAGTTATGTAATGTGCATGATTTTGTGTCTACATTTTCCCCCAATTTATGTTAGTGAGTGAAAATATCATTAACATAAATGAGATAGATACACTTACCTAATATCCATGTTGATCAATGTAAAAAAGTGTGTTGAGGGACTAGACAAAGTGTGGAGTAATAAAAATATGGAGCATGGAGGGAGAATATGAACAAGTGTAAAAGGTGACAAAAATTAACCTAGGGTGGAAATGCGTGTGTGAATGTGGTGGTGAACTTATTGTTTGTGTCAATGTGTGTGATGTTGGTGTTGATGCTGACTATCTTCTTCCCATATGGAAAGACTCAGGAAAAGAGAAGAGGAGAAAGTACTCAAATACACATGGATATGTATAAAAAAACATGTAAGGAAGTATGTAAAAAATACTGAAAAATGTGAAAATATAACATATGAACCTGATATGTGATGAGAAAAGAGTGTAGAAAGGATCCCATAGATGATGTTAATGCACGTGATTTTTTCGTGTAACCTCACGCTAGTGTAATGGAAGAAGTGTAGGGATAATTTTTCTGGTGCCTTCCTCTAACCTTTAACTATTCCCCATTGTATAAAACACCACTCCAAATGTTGTGTACAAGTATTAAGGACTGTTAGCCCTGTAAAAGCTGACGTGTAAGGAGTTGTGTAAGACGTGCTAAACTACCAATAGATGTGTGATATGCCTCCAGGTCTTAGGTAATCCAGGTAAGTTTGTTGTGTGGTATTCCCCCTAGTCTTAGGTAATCCAAGTAAGGCCATTATGTGATATTCCACCTATCTTCAGGCAGTGTAAGAAAGGTCATTATTTCCTGCACCCAAGTCTTATTTTATGCCAGGAGATATGAAAATTGTATTGTAATGGTATTTTTTTGTGTTGTATATGCTCTATATATGGTGAGTGATTCAACCAAATGATTCCCCCTTCATTTGGGATGAATGAACTTTGTTGAAGGAGAATGTGGCCCAAAGGAGAACCGAACATTGAAAATTTTGCCTTGCAGGGGGGAAGGGGATGTGCTTGGTCTAAACAAAGGAACATGCAAACAAGTGGCTAGGTGAAAAGTGTTAGTACAAGAAAATACATACATACATACATACATACATACATACATACATATATATATATATATATATATATATATATATATATATATATATATATAAGATGAAGTGTTAGCTAGAAAAACAATGTGTAAATTAGAATACAAGTACAAGAAAATGCAAAACGTGAAAAGAAGGTTGCAAAGATGAGCCATCATTCAGGATGTTGCAAGACAATCAAGGCCTATGAAGCCAACAGAATACAAATGTGCACACAAGACAAAGGTACAATCCCATAAAAATGGCACAAAATGACAATCAAGTAAAAGAAATATAATAGATAACAATGGTGGAAAATAGTCTTGCAAAACAAATGTTGTATTATACGAAAGTGGATGCCCCCTAGAGGTGTTATAGGACTGGTACTATGTATTGTGCCAGGAATCTATGCTATGTGTAGTGAACCCATATAATCTACAATCACAACTAGAAAGAAATTTAACATGCATGCATGTATGATAAATATAATGACATATAATATACATATTTAGCATGTGTAATAAAGTGAACATATATAAGTAAATGTAAGAAGAGTGAATGCAACCAAGATATGAAGTATGTTATAAATATAATGTAATGCAGAGTGAATGATAGGAACCACGTCCTCCTAAGTGAATGGAATTGTATGTAGTGAGGTTCATTTTATAATTCCCCCTCATTAGTAAAGAATGAAATGTAAATGATAGTGTGTCAATGGGAAAGGGTCGAACTATATTTTGTGCGTAGCGTGATGTTATGAACGTGTAATGTTGATATGCGACATAGAGATGAGGTGTGAGAATGTGTGATGATCTAGCCTAAATCATATATCATAAGAAGATAACGGAAGAAATGGTGATCAAACCTAAAGCGTATATCACTAAAGGATGCTAGAAGAAGTGATGATGTATCCTAAAGCATATATCAGTAAAGCATGCTAGAAGAAGTGATGATGTAACCTATAACATATATAACTAGTTTAGGAATGTTACATGATAGAAATATTGAATTACTGAATGAGTGAGTGTGATGAGGGCCATTTGATTTTTATACCCTTAGCAGTCTCGTATGGACCATGAGACTAGAGTGTTTCATCGACTAGTGAGTGCAGCGCAAAAAATCATATGTGTAAAAAATCGTAATATGTGTAATAGATTTGGTCGCAAGAAATCTTCATGTGATGTGTAATGTGTATTTTGTAATGTAGGATGTATATAATGTAATGTAATATGTGTAGATGAGATAAGATGTGTTGATGCATAGCAAATGTAAGATGTAGGATGTAAGATATAGGATATATGTATGTAAGATGTGTGAAGATGTGTGATGTGTAATGTCTATTGTGTAGTGTGTGAGTTTCATATGTATAGGATGCCCTCAAAAATCAAGTGTGAATTGAATCACAAGAGTGCTTCATCGGTTAATGTTGATGCTAGTGTCTGTGAATATGTCTATGTAAATGTCTATGATGTGTGGATAGGGGGGAAAAGAGCTAAGCATAGTCTACCCCCCAAGTGTATAATGGTGAGCGAACTCTCCGATGAGAGTAAAGGATGAAGTTCCTATACTCGATGGTTGTGGTGAAGGTGTGTGATCATGCTCTAACAGTTGTGGTATATTAGATAGACGTTGCATGGGTTAGTGAAGTCTATGTGCATGCAATGGATGACTATATGGTGGATACTACAGTGTAACAAAATGTGTAGGTGATGGAGACCTATGTGAAGTAGCAAGTGGTAGTGATGGACACTTACATGGAATAAAATGAGGTGGTGATTTACATCTAGATTAAGTAAATTTCTTAGGAATATGCCTATACTAATGTGTTGGACTAGCAGAGAAATGAGGCCGTATGAGGTGTGTGTGAGTAGGTGAGATAGTAGTAGATTGTGCTTTAATTGTTATGGTTCGTGGCGTAATAGATGAAGTGGATGATACATTAGCCATTACAAGAGGAAGTTGCGACCATCCAGCAGATGGAGGAGCACCATAGATAGAAAAAAATTGATTTTTATGAATGAATTTTAGATGCAAATGATTCGTGGAGATGATATACTTAGATCTTGAATCCATTTAAGGCATAGAAGCATGTCACATCCATCAATTAATTTTCCAACAAGGAAGGGTCAAAGCATATTGAGAGGACCTACCGTAATGCTATGTTTTAAAACACCATATGAATTTTTCATGGGATATGAAATTTGTGATACTGTATAACTAATAGTGATGAGAAGTGGAGTAAAACATGCGTTGATGGGAAATGATGGATGAAGCTTAGTATCATTGATAGTGACAGATCCAATAGAGGCACTAATATGTAAGTGATTAGAAATGAAATTCACATGATAATCGTGGTTAGAGAAAGAAATGTTTGGTGGAGAAGTTTCAGTATGCAAAACTAGAATGTCCAGAGCCCCTAATGTGGGAGGAATCACTGCATGATATGTGTGATTAGATGAAAATCAACCCACTTTCTCTTCAAGTTTTGGAAGAGGGTTGTTATAGATCTTGAGCTTATGATTTTCGGTGACAGGTGGAGAAACCGTAGGTTTGGGAAGCTCAATTTTACCATCATTGATTAGGTCTTCTATGAGGGTATAAATCTTAAAAAATTGATCTATAGAATTCCCTATGCACCGATGATATTCGCAATGAGATTTTTCATTATAATTACATCCTTTTAGTCGATATTGGTCTAATTAGATCAGACGAGCAAGTTTGATATGATTTCTATCAATAAGCTATGGTAGTAGGATATGTGGAGGAACAATTAACTTAGCATATGTACATTGTGGTGGTTGCGACTAAAGATCTTTGGTAGTGGATACCACGTTAACAGTGATTTTTTTGTTTTTTGGTTTAGTTAAAGATAGTTTTCATATCAACTTACTTTGAAAACATGTAGAAGATGGTGCTTTCTCTTGATATTTAAGCTTACATGTCGATAATATCTTGCTTTCGGAAAGCTCAAGAGTATGAAAAATTTGATCAAATGCAGGAGAGGTCTCAAAGAGAACACTTTCCTTGAGAGGCGGAAATACACTCTTGTTGAATAAGTCTTGAAGCTCAGAGTCTGCAAGCACATTCGACAGCTTAGCTATGTTATTTTTATATCTCAAGATGTAATCTACTAAGTGTTTTTTAGACTCCTGCTTAAGTTATGCAAGTTGGGAATAGAATATCTTAGAGCCCATGTTGGTAGAAAAGTGATTTATAAAAGAATCATCTAGATGTGTGTAAGATTTTACTGAATGAATAAGTAGGTCATAGAACCAATGCAACACATAATCATGCAGACTACGGGGAAATAATTTAGCCAGAAGGAAATGATCATCCGTAAAATCAAGGAAAGCTACGTTGAATGCTTGAAGATGTTTTTATGGGTAGTTATGCCCATTGAAAATGGGAAGCTTGGGGGTGAAAAAATTAGGAGGAAGTGAATAAGTGGAGATGGTGGGTTGGAATTGAGTATGTAGTAATAATTTGGAATCCAAATATGGATATGCATGAGAAGTAACATATTTTAATTCAAAATTTTGTGCTTAGAGGTCTTGATAGAAGGAGGATAAGTCTTGAGTGCCAACAGAAGAAACTTTCCATGTGTTAGAAACAAAAGGTGGCATGAAGTGATTGGTGGGAGTATTGAAAAAAATGGGGATGGTAGAAGTAGATAGAAAAGTAGAAGTAGGTGGTTGAGTAGCAATGGAAGTGGAAATGGCCACATAAGCATTAAGATATGCCAAATTGGTAGCTTCCTCATGAGAAAAATTTAAGAGTATGTCAAGATGTTGGGGATACTCAGTAATATAGTCATGAAGGGCTTTAAAAAAATTCAATGAAGTAATCATAAGAGTGAGTGATGGTAAGAGGATGGTAATAGTCATAAATGGAAGGTGTATTTGAACATTGGCTTCAACAAAATGATTATGCTAAAATGTAAATTAATAGCCTCATATAATACAATTTTGCAATAAATAAATGAATACCGAAATATTGAAATAATACCCAGGCAGTTAAGAAATGAAAATATGAAATCCTAATTGCAAAGAGGGCTAGATCATCCTTAGCTTATTCAAACAAGTTGCTAGACTATGTCGTAGTAGAGACCGGAGGAATAGAGATGGAGGATTGTCATAAATAATCTTGTAAAAATGTAGATCTGATAGATTTAACTAGACTAGGGTGCATTGATTTGGATAGTGGTGCCCATGGGCACCTTAGTATGGTTTCTAGGTACCGTGGTGTACGTAGATGCTCTAGTAACATCCTCTGAGGTGTCAAAATAGATTTTCACTTGTTTTCCTTTAGTCATGTGTCATGTGTATGTCGTTCTAAGATCACCGAGGTCATTATAAACCTAGAATCAAGAAAGCACCTATAAAACCCTCAAATATACATCAAATCCTAGAAAATAAGGATGTAAAATGAGGGGTTAGACTGTTCTCAACCACCAGAATGGTGGACTTACAATTTTTCATTACACTACATCTCAAACCCAATGTAGTTATGAGTGTGTGTGTCGATTTTTTCCCTAGGTTACTCTTGTGCATGTCACACTTGAAGTAGAGAGAAAGTAAGTAGATGTAGAATGTAAATAATTTGTGTGT
The DNA here is from genome assembly GCA_019776745.2 of Taxus chinensis. NCBI lineage: Eukaryota > Viridiplantae > Streptophyta > Pinopsida > Cupressales > Taxaceae > Taxus > Taxus chinensis. The sequence continues at coordinate 158,981,158 of CM034153.1, read as the reverse complement.
GGAAACAATAGACTCCCCTCCTATGAAGTGTGATGTATATGAACTATCCGTTGTCCCTTGTGATGGAGTTGTTGAAGCATAATCACAACACCCCTGATTTTTTGCAACTTGATAGATTGAAACTATTAGTGTGATTGCATAACGTGGAGGATTTCCTAAAGTGTGGGAATTTACAATCAGGAAAGATCTACGGATCAAGGTTGGTTCCTATTCCTCTATTATGATACACACACTCAAATTGTAGAGGATCTATTCTAAAATCTACTCTAACTAGTCAAGGAGAAAGGGTTAAAAAAGGTTGCAAGAAATTTATCCTAAGTTGATGGAGGTGATGAACCAAGAGGAATGCTGAATAACTTTCCTTGGATGGGAATAAAATTGAACAAGATTGAAGAGGATGATCATCAACACATATCAAATTCTTATCACAAATTTATTCACCATTAAACACAAAACACAAAAACATGTAACACAACCTAATAGGCACAGTTAACCAAATGTGTAATGCGAGATCAAAAATATGCAATGAACACAGGAGATGATTGAAATTAATCCACAACCTTATATTATTTCTCCACACATTTGATGAAATGAATTACAATGGCCAAGAGGAAAAAAATTTAATTACATTTTGAGTGGGATATTCTAACTCCACAAGATCGCTTACAAACAAGAGAAGAAGGAAGGGTGCAAAGAAAGATTATCCAACCCTTTGAAATGAGCCCCTCCTTACAATATATAGGAAGAATGAGAGAAGGGAGAGAGAGGAATTCAAAATATTACTTCAACCTCCCAAAAATACATTAAAACTAACTGCAACATTGATGGTTACCACTACAAAACCAATACCTCTATGTACTTTTCCTTGTTTGAGAAGAAAGGAACCCCATATATTCATCATTTTGGTAGTTGAGAAATCTAGAAACATTCCTCTAAAATGAAGGAATGTTTTTCCTCATTTTGAAATACTTAGTCTCACTGAGAGCTTTCCAAAATTTCTGATTTTGTGCAAATCCGAGATCTCAGTCAAAATTTATGGCCATCAGAAGATGATGGTGTCAGTATGCAATAAATATGGGTGGTTGATCTTCCTTTTCAAACACCGACCCTGCATCATACCCTCCAGAATCTGAAATTTTGGACTTTCAAGATTTGGAACTTCATGATTTTGACTTCAGAAATTTATTTCATTGTTCCTCCGGCAAGACGGCTCAAAGGTTCAGAAATGCTGAACCTATGTAATGACAAACCTCTGAAGTTTGAAATTCTAACTTTAGAGTTAGGACTCCAACCTCATATTGTACGCGGAATTTTTTATCCACCAAAGCCATGGAATGTTCTAAAATTCTAAAACCTTGAAGTCAAAAATTTATACTTCAGGTTTGAGACCTTTTGTTGTTTAGGGTTTTGGCACTATTCATCTGCCCAACTCACTGAAACCTCTAAACCTCCAAAATCCCAAACTCCAAAATTCAAATTTTAGGTTTCAGACTTTGACCTTTCCCATTTTTGGACTCAACCCTACTAAGTCCCAAAAATCCACATTCAAATATGACCCCCAAAACGGTTGACCCCAAAAATGCGTTGACCTCCAAAAATCCCTATCCCTTTAAGACTTCAGGGTTTCGGGGTTTCGGGCCTTTTACGCTTGTCGATTTGGAATTCTCCAATCCCGAGCTCCAAACTTCCTGTGTTTTTTACCCCGGAAACCCCCTCCTCCAGCCCTTTTTGACTTCATGGTTTCAAGTTTTTAGGTGTTTTGGCTAGTTTTTACATTTTATGCAGTGAAAACTCTAAATTTCTCAATCCCCAATGTCCAAAAAAATTATAATTTGGGCCTTTTATGCTCTCTGAATTTCTCGTATGTTGCGACACTACCAAATATTCATGCCTTTGGCTTGAAGATTCATTATTAACTTGAGCACGAACCCTTATGAGCCCCACTAATCCGATCCTTGACTTGTGCTCCCATGGCTAAATTGATGCTTCCCTTTTGTCTCTATGAGGTCTTATTTATCTGATTTTTCCTAAGGGGAAAAATTGGATAACAAGAGCTAGCTAGAAGAAAATGGAGCTATAGATGCCTTTTATGGATGTAACATTAGGTGGAGATAAAATATGCTTAGTGGTTGGTCCCTTATTATGATCACATAACTTTATATTTATATGATTTCTTTGCTCGAATTTCATAACTAACCCTGAAAAGGATGACTACCAAAAATATAAGATGCTCACATGAAAATAAAATACCCAATAAGTGTGACAAAAGTAAAAATTGGAAAAAGGAACCCAGAGGGGACAGGGGCACCTGGTGTTGGTGTCCCAGCTAGGCATTGGTGTCCAGAATGAAAAATTATGAAAAAGTAAAAACACAACAACAGTTAATCAGTACTTATCTTACTTAGGAACCATATGAATAGTAGTATGCGATCGAGACTAGATAACTTCCCAAAGTGCGTGATTTTGTGTAATGCCCACTTCCCTATGACACTTAGTTGATTATCATTTTGAGTTATGCAGACTTTTGGATATGGACATGACTTATACTTACGTTGATTAGCATGATGTTTTGTGAGTAGATGCATTTGGATTATGATTGGATTTTGTTTTCAGTATGATCTACACTGGCTCATGGACAGACTATTGGATACTGATATTATTTTATATGGATATATTGCATGTGTTCTAACTTTGGATTTCTTCGCCATGATAAATAGAATGCAGTTGTTGAATTTACATTACTATAACTTGGATAATGATGAAATGCATAATTAAGTTGTGATTTAAACCTTGGAATAATGGATAATTGAATTACGTATAGATGTTAATAAATTTCATGCATATGGTTATTTTGGACATTTTGACATGGCCGCAAGGCCGAAGGAGGTATTTTGTATTTTGCAGGAAACACAACATGATCACAACCATAAAGGGGGATTGGGAACCAAACACAACAGGATGTCGGGTGGTTACAACATTTGGTCGTCAAGGCAACTAGTGAATTGTATTGTGTTACCTTTGTTCTTTTATGTGTTAAGAAAAATTTCCATGAGGGGGAAATTTTCTAATGTGACCAAGGGGGGTAAGAATTTTAATTACTTGTTTTAACTTACTTTAGTAGGTGATTTCATTTGTGATAGTTTTTTTTTTAAATTAATTTTGCTAAGTATATTTAGATTGATGTAACATCTTGTTTTATTTTTTTAGGTTTTGGAGGGAAGTCTAGTGGGTGTAATTAATTTTGATGGTTGGCTCCTTGAGCCTTGTGTTTTTCTCTTGTATTGAATGCTTGGTTTTGAGTGTTGACCACTCCAAATCCTTTGAATCTCGAATTTGAGATTTAGGGCAATTTTGGGGGACTTGTGGGACAAGTTGAACTTGTCCCACACTTCCCAAAACCCCTTACCAACCATATCTATGGGTTGGGAATCCAAAAAGGGGATTATTTATTGTTTTGGGAAGGGAAATGTGACTTTGGAGTGCACTTGTCTTCCTTTTGCATTTAATTGTGCCTTAAGACACATGGGAAGGGATGGATGTGGAAAAGAGATGTCATTCAACCCAACCACCCATTTATGGTGTTTTGGGATTTGAGTTGACTAAAGGGAGGTGGTCTTGAGGATGTGTGATGTGGCATCCTACAAGGAGCCACATCACCCTCACTCTTCCCTTTTGTCTATTTATGGAAACTTCCTCTCTTGTTGAGGGGGTTGGAGGTTTTTTGTTGGAGAGTTTCTTTTTGTTATTTTCTTTTGGGGAGAGAAAAGATTGGGGAGAAAGAAAAAGAAGGAGCTTGGACTTGCATGCTTGGATTGTTTTGGAGGGAGCTTGGACAAAGCTTCTTGGTTTAGGCTTCTCCAATGGAGAGGTAGGAAACCTTCTCCCATTTTTGCTTTCATATTGTTGTTGCTTCTATGCTAAATTTGTGGATAATGTATGTTTACTTGTGTATTGTGAAAAATGGATAGCATGCTTAATGTGTAGTGTAGGAGAGGTCTATGGGAAAACTCATGAGGGAGGCATAAGAGTAGAATAGGAAATTGTGGAGGGAGTTTGAGAGGGATGCCCATCTTGGGTAAGAATGTTCACATTCTTACCTTGTCCTTGAGGGAGCCATAAGAGGAGGGAGGCATAAGAGTATGGGAGGAAAAAGGGGTACTTGAGGGAGGCATAAGAGTCATAGGGGCTTGAGTTTTATTGTGGAGGGTTTGGATGGGCATCTCATCTCAATGGGGAGGCATAAGGAAAACTTTCCCATAGTTCCTTCTCTTGTTGGCTTGGATGAAAGCCTTGTTGTGAAATGTTTGGTGTTATTTGTGTGTCTTCTTGTTTCTTCTTTTTAACCTTGAATGTTGTGAAGAAAATTGTATTGTGGAAGCAAGTGTTGTTGCATTGAGTTGGAGACCACCCTTCATTGTGTTGTGTTTGGGGCTCGGGGGTCAATGGAGGAGATTGCTTCTCTTCTCCATTGAGTTTTTGGTTGGGAGGAGAGTGTTGCCTCTCCCCCTATCTTGGTTGTGATTTGAAATACTTGGAACTTGGAGCATGGATGAAGAACACCTTGGAGCTTGTGAAGACTTCTTCCTTTTTCCTTTCATATGTATTATTTTGTTGTAAAATTTGTATGTGAAAGAAAGTTGTATCATCTTGTTTTCATTCCAAAAAAAAAGGGACATTGTAATCTATATTTCCCCAAAAGTTCACATGGCTGAATGCAAAGTTTACTTGGAAGGTGTTTACATTATTGAAAAAAAAAATCGTAAGGAAATAAGAAATGATATGTGCCCAAAAAAAATAAAATGGGGGGGTTGTGATAATCTTGTGAATATGCTATTGGGAAGTTTTGTGTAAACCTTCTTGTTGAAATGTTGGTAGATCTTGTTTATAATGTAATAAAAATATTGTTGGACTCTTATGTGGAATGTTAGGATATTTACACAAAATATATACATACTAGATCTCATTTTGTTGCAAAAAAAAAGATGGTATTCAGAAGTGAGAATATTAGTGTATATCTTCTTCTTGTAATATGTATGGATAGAGTTAAGTCTTATTGAATTTCCAATATGCCAATAGAATAAATTACACCCAAACTCTATCATGTTCTCTCTTCATTTAAGAATTTCTTGTGAATCCTTTGCGAATCGTAAAAAGGGAAATGAAATCGATTCTTTTGGAAACCCATGTTATGTTATTGAATTGTGAAGAAAGAAATCCTAATGCAAAGTTTATAGCTTAATAAGTCCCCACCACATTTCAATTAAAAGGAAACTAATATTTTAATTATTATCCATGTTTAAGTAATATGAAGATTGTCTATCAACGTTTTCTATCCAGTCTCCACAAGGAATATTTAAATTTTTCTTTTTACGAATATCTTTCCCTTTATAGAGGGTATCAACCATCATACATATGATATCCAAATTACACTGGTAACCGGTAATGCTACTCTCTGAATTGAAAAAGTATATGCCAACAAGAAGGAATAAAGGCATTTTTCATGGTTAGCATTTGATAAAATTTATATTCCATTGAAATGACAAAAATGATTGCACAAAGCATAATACCATTGTTATATAATTCCCAAAATAACTATTGCCCATGGAAGAATGTAAATATTTTAATCCTTTCAACTTCTCAAAACCAATGATCTTCTCTATTTGCCAACATCCATCAATGATGCCCCCTCTGTCTTCAATCATTTGTTAAGAATATATCAAAAAGATAGAACCTGTTATTGAAGGTGCAATCGATTCTGATCAGATAACAACATAGTTGGACAGCTTGTTGGTTGAAGCGTGCAAACGGTAGAAAACGCCTGTCCCTTAGGCCGTGTTTCCCCCCTCTCACCACCGTCCTTTCCACACAGCCCCGGGCAGGAGGATAGCAGGTTTTATAGTGATGAATAGCTATGCAGGTCCAGTGTAACAGCTTTTCACCTATCAGCCCGTGCCTCGATTTTGATTATCTTTCACATCCCCTACCCACGCGGCCAGGACAGTGGAAGAGTCTTTAGTCGACTGAGCAGGGAATATTTCCAAGGTCTAAAGGATTTTGGAAGTGATGCCAGCTTGCTTTACTTGCACGCAAGGAGAAGGTATTAATAGTGGATAGGTGCTTGTTGAGATCCACCACCCCCAACCAAAGAGACACCTAAACAGTGGTTGAAATATTGTCCCCCTGGCCAATTTGACCCTTGATCATGTATTTTAAATTTCAAAATGACCAGGTAGAATCTCATAGACTGATTTGTGTTTAAATTGGTTAATATATCTATATATATACCACCTATGTTAAAATGTCTAATCCCTTTTAAGAGATATCTAAGAAACCAAACCCTCTAGTCCATCTGGCCTGTCTTTTCTAACATTAACGAAGTGGCAAACCATAATAAATGCCCAAACTAGTCATTCGATCCAACTTAGCCATTCATTGCATTTCAGTGACAGTCAAGAACGTGGGTCAAATGAGAAATTAAATGCAACTTAAGAGACAATCGTAGTATAATTCCTTTTCTTGAATATCACAAGTAAGTTCCAGGTAAGCCCTTTTTTTGAAGCCTTGGAAAATAAGGATCATTAGTCACAAATTACAGTTTATTTAAAACTCACACCTCTTGAACCATACTTCATTAATGTGTAACTGTGAAATGGCCACTTTGGCTATTGTATTTCTTCAAAATTTCCTACTAACCAGTTAGGATATGGTCAAATAAGAGTTCACCATCACTAGGTATAATGGATCTTTTATTAGAAGTGTACTTAAGTTAGGATAACACATAATAATATACATATCCTAAAAAGAAATTTTGCACAACTAACTTTTACTTAGTGTCATTGGTATGCATTTATTTGCGACTCATTGTCACTAGACGTTTGCTACCATCCCAGATCATTTACAAAACATTTGTTACCCCATACATATATATTTGTTAACTATAAAATAAATTCCCTAATGTGATTAAGTATGTCAATAAAAAATTCAGAGGGTATGGGGTCCTTTGGGAATAGCTTTCTTGGTACGAAAATAGACATTACCAAATCACATGATCGTATCATTTAGTGTGCAAATTCGAGAATTGGGATATTAGGGTCATGAGATGGACTGGATATAATTAAAGAGGGATTTATTTGATATCAAACTGTTCCTATCAGTTGTAGATGAATAGTTGGTCTCCAATATTGAAGTACATCTCCCGAAGCTAGTGTAATGGAATTGCTCGACAATCATGGAGTTCTAGTTTTGCGACCGAAATACAACTTAGTAGCTAAAAGATTGAAGCTTATCAGTTCCCACGAGATCAAGCAGGCCATCAAAACATGTGGATAAAAATAAATCAACCAAGAACTACTACCTTGCAAAAAAAAGAAATTGTCGCATTTTCGGGTTGCATGGTTGTGGTGCGCCATCGTCGTAGGGAGCGTGGCGTCGCGTCTTTTGCGGCGTTACATTTTGGTATCAGAGCCAGGGGTTTGAAGCTGGGACCCTTGGGCACACGCAGAAAATGTGAAACAGGAACACTTAACTTAGTGCAGAACATTATTCTTTTAAAATATAAAACCATAATGTTGATAATTATAGTAAACAACAAATTTTGAAAACTAGCACAAGACCTAGAACGATGAACTAACTCTCGCCTTGATCTGTGCAGGAGGCGCGGATTGGGCAAGGGGTCTCTTCACATAGACCTAGACATACCACCGCCAGAGCAGGCCGTAGCAGCCCTTCTGCCTCAGATCTTGCAGACACTCCAAGATGTCAATGCCGCTATACGCGGAGAGCCCTTGGGAGGACGACTTGCTAGGCATAGTTTGGAGCCATCAGTAGATGCCCAGGCATCCCCTCGACACAACGAGGAGCACAGAGCAGAGAATTTCCGTGCAGAGTCGGCTAGGGCAGAGTCACCACAGAGAGGACATGGGGACAGGATCTCAGGACATAGGGACAGGTCTCGGAGCCCTAGACAGAGGGAGGAGCATACAGAGAGATCTAGGATTCGTCATACGTCAGCTGCAGACCATATCAGGGAGATCCTGAAGCTACGACCATCTCACTATTCGGGTGATACAGGCGGTTTTCAGGTAGAGGCCTGGTTGGTGAGCTTGAGCGGATGCTTCAAGCTCTGTCCTTGTAGTAGCAACACGAAAGCTCGTGTTGCGATCCATCTTCTGAAGGATGGAGCAGGAGTCTGGTGGAGGACCGAGGAGCAGAAGCTCCATGTCGACTCAGAGACGATTACTTGGGAACTGTTTGAGGAACGTTTCAGGAGCAGGTATTTACCCAGGAGATTTATACAGCAGCGCATAGACGAGTTTCATGACCTCCGTCAGGCGTCGATGACAGTAGCTGAGTATGAGAGTCGATTTCTGGACCTACTCCAGTACGTCGACTATATGCAGGATGAGCAGGTACGGATTCACAGGTTCATCCGGGGCCTGAACTTGGATCTAGGTGGTGCAGTGCGCATTCACTGCCCACAGACGTTAGCAGAGGCCGTGGAGAAGGCCTATATTGCAGAGGAGACACGGGGGAAGACACAGCAGGCTAGAGACAGAGTTCGGAGCCGTATCCAGCAGATGCAAGATAGTAGGTCGAAGGGGTCAGTTCCTCCTCCACGGGGTGGACAGAGTTCAGGGCAAGCTTCATTTAGGCCACCACAGCAGCAGCAGACCCGCCCACCTTACCGACCTCCTCAGAGATTTGATGCACAGAGAGGACGTAGTATGGGGCCTCCTCCTAGGGGTCCCATCAGGACACGGAGTGCACTGAGAGCTCAGTCAGTAGGAGCTCGTCAGCAGAGACCTCAGCAGTCCATAGCCAGATCGTCAGGATCTGTATCTCAGTCATCTAGAATACCAGCTGGAGCTGCTTCCCACTGGAGAGGACCAGGCAGCTGTTATGGTTGCGGTGTTTGTTGGACATATTTGGAGAGATTGCCCACATAACCCTACCAAGGGTAAGACACAGAGCTCAGAGCCTACTGTTGGAGATATGGCACGGACTCATCGGATCTACGCAGCGGTCGAGAATCACCAGGCTGAGCATCAGAGCACTGTGATTGAGACGACAGGTAGTATTGGTGGTATTTCTACCTCTATATTATTTGATTCTGGTTCTTCTGATTCTTTTATTGCACCATCCTTAGTAGAGCGTTGTAGGCTGGTGGCAGTTAGGTAGGTCCGTAGTTGGGACGTTGAGATGGCTTCTGGAGCCAAGATATCTGTAGAATCCTTAGTCAAGGAGTGTGTAGTGGATTAGGGACCCTTCACCACTGCTTCTGATCTTCGGATCCTTCCATTAGGATCTTATGGCATCATCTTAGGTATGGATTGGTTGTCTACTCATAGAGCTAGAGTGGATTGTTACCATAAGACTATTGCTTGCATAGATGATCTTGGAGTAGAGTCAGTGATATCAGGAGTTAGGAGGGCCGTTTCCATTCGCACCATCTCCGCTATGCAGCTTAAGCGGTGTGCGCGACAGGGTTGTCAGATGTTTACCATTACGGTCAGTGACAAATCAGAGGATGAGTCAAGAGGACCTTCCCTTGATGATCATCCCATCTTATCAGAGTTTGCTGATGTGTTCCTAGGGGAGCTACCAGGATTACCTCCCCCACGTGAGATCGACTTCCATATAGATCTAGTTTCAGGTGCAGAGCCTATCTCACGAGCACCCTATCGGATGACTATTCTTGAGTTGTGTGAGCTCAAGTTGTAGCTTGAGGGCCTTCTGGAGAAATGCCTAATCCATCCTAGTGTATCCCCTTGGGGTGCACCAGTGATCTTCGTAAAGAAGAAGGATGGATCTCTTCGGTTGTGCATTGACTACCGTCAGCTGAATAAAGTAACGATCAAGAATCGTTACCCCCTTCCACGCATTGATGATTTATTTGATCAGATGAAGGGGGCTACAGTTTTCTCTAAGATAGATCTTAAGTCAGGGTACCATCATCTCAGGATTGCGGAGACAGATATTCACAAGACAGCTTTCCACACGAGATATGGCCACTACGAGTTCACAGTGGTACCTTTTGGTTTGACGAATGCCCCCGCAGTGTTTATGAGTTTGATGAATGGGGTATTCAGGACCTTCCTTGATCACTTCGTGCACATCTTCCTTAATGAAATTTTGATTTACTCACGCACACGTGAGGAGCATGAGGAGCACCTTCGCCAGGTTCTTCAGTATCTTCACGAACAACGCCTTTACGGGAACTTGGAGAAGTGTGTGTTCTTTCAGCCTGAGGTGCAGTATTTGGGCCACGTTATTTCTGGGGAAGGTATCACAGTCGATCCTTCCAAGATTCGAGCCATCATGGAGTGGCCAGCACCCACTAGTGTGACTGAGGTGCGTAGTTTCATGGGTCTAGCAGGATACTACAGGAGGTTTGTTCAGGACTTTTTGCGGATTACGCACCCTATCACTTCTCTTCAGCGGAAAGGGAAGAAGTTTGTATGGACAGATAGATGTGATTAGGCCTTCAGCACACTGAAGGAATGCCTTACGAGAGCACCTATTCTTGCAGTGCCAGATCCTCATGGAGAGTTTTTCGTATGCACAGATGCTTCCTTGGCAGGACTTGGAGGTGTGTTAATGCAGGAGGGTAGAGTAGTTTCCTTTGAGTCCCGAAAACTCAAAGATTATGAGCTCAATTATCCGACCCATGACCTTGAGCTTGCAGTAGTAGTACATGCCTTAGTGCGGTGGAGACATTTCCTTCTTGGCCGGAGATTTATACTTAGGACACATCACTTGAGTCTTCGCCACCTCTTCACGTAGCCCAATCTCAATGCTCGTCAGCGGCGTTGGATGGAGTTACTCTGTGAGTATGACATGGAGATAGAGCATGTGAAGGGAAAGGAGAATGTGGTTGCAGATTCCTTGAGTAGGTGAAGACATGTGGCTATGGCCACCTCAGTGGGCACAGATTTGTGGAGTAGGATCTTACAGCAGCTTCCTCAGGATATTTTCTACCTTGCAGCTAGAGCAGAGATTGAGTCTCAGAGACCCCTTGAAGGGAGATTTGATGGATTTTCATTAGAGGCAGATGGTCTTCTCAGACACATATGTCAGATATATGTTCCTAGAGAAGGAGGCTTGAGGCATGACATTTTGGCAGAGGCTCACCGTGCACCTTACTCAGCTCATCCCGGGGTGAAGAAGATGCACGCAACCCTGAGACAGTTGTACTTTTGGAGAGGACTTCAGAGAGACATAACTTCATTTGTATCCCATTGTTTAGAGTGCCAGAGGGTGAAGGCCGAGCATTAGCATCCGCTGGCCTTCTCTATCCTCACGCCATACCGGAGTGGAAGTGGGACACCATTTCTATGGATTTCATTGTTGGGTTGCCGACGTCGAGATACCACCATGACGCCATCATGGTCACGGTGGATAAATTGATGAAGGTAGCTCATTTTTCCCCAGTGAAGACCACCTATACAGCAAGTGTTGTGGCACGAGTATACCTTTATGAGATTGTCAGATTACATGGGATTCTGCGGAAGATCATTTGCGACCGCGACCCTTTATACACTTCCCATTTCTGGACCACCATGCAGTATGCCCTCGGGATGAGGATTAATTTCAGCACAGCTTATCACCCTGAGACAGATGGACAAACAGAGAGGGTGAATCAGATTTTGGAGGACATGCTCAGGATGTACGTGATGGATCATCAGTCGAGATGGGAGGAGTATCTGTATTTGGTGGAGTTTGCCTACAATAATAGTTTCCAGAGTTCTATAGGCATGGCTCCTTTTCAGGCATTATATGGTAGAGAGTGCAGGACACCTCTTAGTTAGGACAGGATTGAGGACAAGGTTTCTCTTGGGCCAGCATTATTACAGGATATGGAGCAGTAGGTTGCCTTGATCAGACAGAGATTGCAGGAGGCGCAGGATAGACAGAAGAAGTATGCGGACCAGCATAAGACAGATCGCATCTTTGAGGTAGGCACGAAGGTGTTTCTTCATGTCAGACCACATAAGAGCCCTATCCGTTACAGAAAAGGTTCTAAGCTTGCTCCTAGATTTGTGGGTCCCTTTGAGATCTTGGAGTGCCTCGGTCCCTTGGCTTATCGTCTAGCATTGCCACCTAGCTTATCGCGCGTCCATGATGTGTTTCACGTTTCTGTGCTTAGGAGATATCTTTCTGATCCTTCTCATGTGCTAGATTGGACTGCATTACAGGTGCAGGATCAGGGGCAGGTGATGGTGGAGCCCGTGCACATTTTAGACGGCAGGACCCTGGGCCTTCGCGGCAGAGAGATTGATCAGGTTCGGGTCCAATGGGACATGTATGATGAGACTGCTGCTACTTGGGAGGATGCTACATCATTACGAGCTCAGTTTCCACACTTATTTCAGTGACTTCCAGGAGGAAGTCTAGTCTAAGGGGAGGGGGATGTAATGCCCACTTCCCTATGACACTTAGTTGATTATCATTTTGAGTTATGCAGACTTTTTGATATGGACATGACTTATACTTACGTTGATTAGCATGATGTTTTGTGAGTAGATGCATTTGGATTATGATTGGATTTTGTTTTCAGTATGATCTACATTGGCTCATGGACAGACTATTGGATACTGATACTAAATTTGGATTTCTTTGCCATGATAAATAGAATGCAGTTGTTGAATTTACATTACTATAACTTGGATAATGATGAAATGCATAATTAAGTTGTGATTTAAACCTTGGAATAATGGATAATTGAATTACGTATAGATGTTAATAAATTTCATGCATATGGTTATTTTGGACATTTTGACATGGCTGCAAGGCCGAAGGAGGTATTTTGTATTTTGCAGGAAACACAACATGATGACAACCATGATGGGGATTGGGAACCAAACACAACAGGATGTCGGGTGGTTACAACATTTGGTCGTCAAGGCAACTAGTAAATTATATTGTGTTACCTTCATTCTTTTATGTGTTAAGAAAAATTTCCATGAGGGGGAAATTTTCTAATGTGACCAAGGGGGTAAGAATTTTAATTACTTGTTTTAACTTAATTTTGTAGGTGATTTTATTTGTGATAGCTTTTTAAATTTTCTTTTGCTAAGTATGTTTAGGATTAATGTAACATCTTGTCTTAATTTTTTAATTTTGGAGGGAAGTCTAGTGGGTGTAATTAATTTTGATGGTTGTCTTCTTGAGCCTTGTGTTTTCCTCTTGCTTTGAACGCTTGGTTTTGAGTGTTGACCACTCCAAATCCTTTGAATCTCGAATTTGAGATTTAGGGCAATTTTGGGGGACTTGTGGGACAAGTTGAACTTGTCCCACACTTCCCAAAACCCCTTACCAACCATATCTATGGGTTGGGAATCCAAAAAGGGGATTATTTATTGTTTTGGGAAGGGAAATGTGACTTTGGAGTGCGCTTGTCTTCCTTTTGCATTTAATTGTGCCTTAAGACACATGGGAAGGGATGGATGTGGAAAATAGATGTCATTCAACCCAACCACCCATTTATGGTGTTTTGGGATTTGAGTTGACTAAAGGGAGGTGGTCTTGAGGATGTGTGATGTGGCATCCTACAAGGAGCCACATCACCCTCACTCTTCCCTTTTGTCTATTTATGGAAACTTCCTCTCTTGTTGAGGGGGTTGGAGGTTTTTTGTTGGAGAGTTTCTTTTTGTTATTTTCTTTTGGGGAGAGAAAAGATTGGGGAGAAAGAAAAAGAAGGAACTTGGACTTGCATGCTTGGATTGTTTTGGAGGGAGCTTGGACAAAGCTTCTTGGTTTAGGCTTCTCTAATGGAGAGGTAGGAAACCTTCTCCCATTTTTGCTTTCATATTGTTGTTGCTTCTATGCTAAAATTGTGGATAATGTATATTTACTTGTGTATTGTGAAAAATGGATAGCATGCTTAATGTGTAGTGTAGGAGAGGTCTATGGGAAAACTCATGAGGGAGGCATAAGAGTAGAATAGGAAATTGTGGAGGGAGTTTGAGAGGGATGCCCATCTTGGGTAAGAATGTTCACATTCTTACCTTGTCCTTGAGGGAGCCATAAGAGGAGGGAGGCATAAGAGTATGGGAGGAAAAAAGGGGTACTTGAGGGAGGCATAAGAGTCATAGGGGCTTGAGTTTTATTGTGGAGGGTTTGGATGGGCATCTCATGTCAATGGGGAGGCATAAGGAAAACTTTCCCATAGTTCCTTCTCTTGTTGGCTTGGATGAAAGCCTTGTTGTGAAATGTTTGGTGTTATTTGTGTGTCTTCTTGTTTCTTCTTTTTAACCTTGAATGTTGTGAAGAAAATTGTATTGTGGAAGCAAGTGTTCTTGCCTTGAGTTGGAGACCACCCTTCATTTTGTTGTGTTTGGGGCTCAGGGGTCAATGGAGGAGATTGCTTCTCTTCTCCATTGAGTTTTTGGTTAGGAGGAGAGTGTTGCCTCTCCCCCTATCTTGGTTGTGATTTGAAATACTTGGAACTTGGAGCATGGATGAAGAACACCTTGGAGCTTGGGAAGACTTCTTCCTTTTTCTTTCATATGTATTATTTTGTTGTAAAATTTGTATGTGAAAGAAAGTTGTATCATCTTGTTTTCATTCCAAAAAAAAATAAAGGACATTGTAATCTATATTTCCCCAAAATTTCACATGGTTGAATGCAAAGTTTACTTGGAAGGTGTTTACATTATTGAAAAAAAAAATTGTAAGGAAATAAGAAATGATATGTGCCCAAAAAAAATAAAATGGGGGGGTTGTGATAATCTTGTGAATATGTTATTGGGAAGTTGTTGTGTAAACCTTCTTGTTGAAATGTTGGTAGATCTTGTTTAAAACGTAATAAAAATATTGTTGGACTCTTATGTGGAATGTTAGGATATTTACACAAAATATATACATACTAGATCTCATTTTGTTGCAAAAAAAAAGATGGTATTGATAAGTGAGAATATTATTGTATATCTTCTTCTTGTAATATGGATGGATAGAGTTAAGTCTTATTGAATTTCCAATATGCCAATAGAATAAATTACACCCAAACTCTATCATGTTCTCTCTTCATTTAAGAATTTCTTGTGAATCCTTTGTGAATCATAAAAAGGGAAATGAAATCGATTCTTTTGGAAACCCATGTTATGTTATTGAATTGTGAAGAAAGAAATCCTAATGCAAAGTTTCTAGCTTAATAAGTCCCCACCACATTTCAATTAAAAGGAAACTAATATTTTAATTATTATCCATGTTTAAGTAATATGAAGATTGTCTATCAACGTTGTCTATCCAGTATCCACAAGGAATATTTAAATTTTTCTTTATACGAATATCTTTCCCTTTATAGAGGGTATCAACCATCATACATATGATCTCCAAATTACACTGGTAACCTGTAATGCTACTCTCTGAATTGAAAAAGTATATGCCAACAAGAAGGAATGAAGGCATTTTTCACGGTTAGCATTTGATAAAATTTATATTCCATTGAAATGACAAAAATGATTGCACAAAGCATAATACCGTTGTTATATAATTCCCAAAATAACTATTGCCCATGGAAGAATGTAAATATTTTAATCCTTTCAACTTCTCAAAACCAATGATCTTCTCTATTTGCCAACATCCATCAATGATGCCCCCTCTGGCTTCAATAATTTGTTAAGAATATACCAAAAAGAAAGAACCTGTTATTGAAGGTGCAATTGATTCTGATCAGATAACAACATAGTTGGATAGCTTGTTGGTTGAAGCGTGCAAATGGTAGAAAACACCTGTCCCTCAGGCCGTGTTCCCCCCTTCTCACCACCGTCCTTTCCACGCGGCCTCGGGTAGGAGGATAGCAGGTTTTACAGTGATGAAGAGCTATGCGGCCAGTGCAGCATTTTCTCCTGTTATTTCAGCCTGTGCCTCCATCTATTATCTTCCAGACACCTACCTGTGCGGCCAGGACAGTGGAAGAGTGTTTAGTCGACTGAGCAGGGAAGATTTCCAAAATGTAAAGGATTAATTGGAAGTGGCGGCCATCTTGCTTTCTTGCACGCAAGGAGAAGGTATTAATGGTGGACAGGTGGTTGTTGAGATCCACCACCCCCAACCAAAGAGATTTAAACATGGTTGAAATATTTCCCCCCCGATTTGACCCTTAATTGTTTATTTTCAAATTTCAAAATGTAGGTACAATCTTATAGACTGATTTGTGTTTAAATTTGTTAATATATCTATATATATACCACCTATATTAAAAGTGTCTAATCCCTTTTAAGAGATATCTAAGAAACCAAACCACTTAGTATATCAGGGAGTCTTTTCTAACATTAACGAAAAACCATAAAAATGCCCAAACTAGTCATGATCCAACTTAGCCATTCATTGCATTTCACTACAGTCAAGAATTCAAATGAGAAATTAAATTTAACTTAAGAGACAATCGTAGTATTTTCCTTTTCTTGAATATCACATAAGTTCCTATAAGCCCTTTTTTTGAACCTTGGAAAATAAGTATCATTATACAAATTACAATTTATTTAAAACTCACACTCTTGAATTACTTCATCGATGTGTAACTGTGTTTGGCCACTTCATATTGTAGCCTTCAAATTTTCCTACTACCACTTAGGATATGGTCAAATAAGGTTTCACCATCACTACCGATAATGGATCTTTTATTAGAAGTGTACTTATTAGGATAACACATAATAATATACATATCTAAAAAGAAATTTTGCACAGCTAACTTTCTTAGGTCATTGGTTCATATATTTTTTATTGTGACTAGACGTTTGCTACCATCCCAATCATGTTACACAACACCCTTACCCCAATATCTTTTTGTTCACTATAGAAATAAGATTCCCTAATGTGATTAAGTATGTCAATAAAAAATTCAGAGGGTATGGGGTCTTTGGGAAGAGCTTTCTTGGTACGAAAATAGTTACCATACACATGATGGTATCATCATAGTGTGCAAATTCGAGAATGGGGACATTAGGGTCATGAGATGGACTGGATATAATTAAAGATGGATTTATTTTATATGTAACTGTTATATCATGAGACGAATACAACAAATATTGAAGTAAATCTCTAGTGAATGGAATTGCGACAATCATGTAGTTCTAGTTTTGCGACCGAAATACAAAGTAAAAGATTGAAGCTTATCAGTTCCCAAGATCAAGCAGGCCACAAAACTTGTAGATAAAATAAATCAAACAAGAACTACTACCTTGCAAAAAAAAAAATTTGTCGCATTTTCGGGTTGCATGGTTGTGGCGCGCCGTCGTCGTCGGGAGCGTGGCATCGCGTCTTTTGCGGCGTTACATTTTGTGTCTACACCAGTCGATACAAATAATACAAAATTTTCTTGGAATCTTAGTTATTTTCCACAACATTTGGCTTGACACCTCCTGATTACTTTCACTCTGCTACATGATCTTCAACCACAATGCAGAGATACATCAATTTTAATGATGTCCACAAGCTCACCAATAATACTCATCTATGCGGCCTCCATGTAACATGATCTTTGATGAGTAGTGCCCATCATCAAAGAATCAGAGCTCACGTTGTCGCCTCTAGTGTGATATACCACCCTTTGACTTCACAATCAACCTCCATACTTGCATGAGAAATGGAGGCATAAACAACCTCTTACAATGATGTCGTGAGTTAATAATCAACTCCCATTTTTATACAATAATATTCCTATTAAAAATAATAGGTATTATATCATCATAATAATGCCTTAATATTTTTAAGGCCCCACAAAATTTTCTCCTCCTTAATCTCCTTCACTCTTGGCTTTAGAGAATCATTGATGGATTATGTAGGGGGGTTTAAATATCCACACACTCCCTCGAGTTCTATGTTATAAAGCTAATCTGCTAACTCACTACTAACTCAGTGAGTTAGATGGATTTGTTTTGGTGCCTGATTCATTCTAGATAGGTTGCGGGTTTGAAACCTCTATGCCATATCCCATGCCCTGGGTTTTAATACTATGCTAAAGGCATTAGATGTTAGGTGTCCTCATTTACCATTGATGATCCCTTCACATTTTTGACCCATCCAAGTACCTGCCGACATCTAGTCCACTCTTACCACATGTGTTCAATCTTATCAACCTTTGTCTATTGATGCCTGAGTCACTCATTTTTAGTTATGCATCACTTGCATCCATTGGCCATGTCACCATGAATATTTTGAGCCCAAACCCATTTTTTTCATCCTTATTCATCCTAGTAGGCCAAGTTGGCCCCCAAGTGAGATGCAAGTGAGTTACACCATGTCATCCTACAATTTGGCCGAATTTGGCCACCAAGTCACCTTGTTGAGCTATCTGAGCTACTCACTGAGCTAGCCAAGTTGGTTATCGGGCTATCTGAGATGCTCACCAATCTATTAAAGTTGTTAACCAAGCTAGCCCCCAAACCATTTTTTCTTGCCAATCACATGTGCTCGTTATTGAGTAAACTCTTTTGTTTGATTGTTGAAGACAAGTAGTGACAACTCAATCTTTTATTTTTCTCTGTGATGATGATGAACCATTTTCCACTAAACCTATGCCTACTCATTATGTGACCTATGTTCTGGCTACGTCCTACAAACTTCTTGTTCCTACACAAATTGCATATGGAGTGCATTGTATCTATTTTACACGTTCGAATAGGCACAGGAAATCTCTCAAATCCTTCTATTGTACTGTAATGATATCGATATATATAGGGGAATTTTTCCTTCTAATTTTATCTCTGGATCACACCACCCCACTAAGGAGGATTTTTTTCCTTAAAAATTGTCTTTTCTTATTCTTCTTGATCCATACCTCTATGTTGTCTCAAAGACATTCCCGCAACTAACACAATGGTCTACAACACTATTACTCCATCAATCAGAAAATCAATTTGATCCTGGGACTTGTGGATCATGGGTCCACTACCTTTTGTTGTGCCACTTTATACCAAATCAAAATAAATAATTTATTTCTAGCATTCATGAGGGATTCATAGTAGATAATTCATTTCCAATTGTTACAAGAACACACTAGGCATGATAAACCTATCATTATGTATCTCCTAGCTTGGCAGCTCAAGGTATCTTCATCTTCTCTTCACGGTCACCCTGTACTTTAGAGTATGACACTAGTTTCTTAGTGTTCCTGTACAGCTTAGTCAACAAGAAAATTTGATATAATACAACAAAATGTTTACCCTTGCAAGAGGGTCTTATAATTTTGAGTATGTCAATATAAATAATTCCAAAATGGGCATTGTTTTTTATTTTAAAATAAGAGCATGGATATACATTTATTTTTATTAGAAAACAAAAAATGCTCAAAAATATACATCAGTAGATGACTACTAAATTTTTCACGTAGATTCCATATTAGCACCTAAATATTTGGTGCTAACCTGGCTTCTTTACTTGTTATATAGTCAAGTTCATGATGGATTCTTGTTACATGTGATTCTAAAGACTCATTAAAGTATCTATTTCTTTGTCGCATGACCTAACTAGTATCAAATTTGACAATCAGACCATGATTTGGTCGCAATTCGAGGGCACCACCATTGTTCATCACAAGTGGCTGACGAGCGGTGAGGTACATGTTCCCCAAGATGTTCTTGTCCATCTCCAATAGAATAATGTGGAGAGTCACAATGTATGAAAACCCTCCTCTAATAATGTATCAAAATGTGTAAATCTGATTTTCTATCCCTTGGATAGAACCATTTCATGTGCCACATGTTTTTGCACAAGGTAGAGGCCTAGTAGATAAGCCAAGATGGCATACTAAGTAAATGATCACATAACTTGTACCAATAACCCAATCGAATACAAGACACACTGGGTTTCCTTCAGCAAATGATTGAAAACTTTCCCTAGATATCAACACAAATCATAAAATTACATTAGGAGGTCCAAGTGGTATACTTTGTAATTGTAAGGGCTCTACACGTTGACTTACACTTGAAGTGGCGAGATTCTTCCCTTTTCCATCATTCTTTTTGAACTAATGAGGTGCTCAATATGGATTCTAAAACCAATAAATCTCCATGTTATGAGTGCTTTTAAAACAGTAGTTTCATATTACCTTGGGTGGGGGTGGTGAACTTGCTCTAGTACATTTCCTCTTGAAGGATGCTTTTACCATCCTATTAGCGAATGAGTCAAAGCTTCTCTGTAGCTCAAAACAAAAATTGATCATGTGAACATTGTAGGGTATCCACATCCTCCAAGTTCATTCTCAATTGTACAATGTGGTGTCTCTAATGAGCTTCATGGGCCACTGAAAGAACTGGTATCAATCCTTTGAAAATGTACCAGAATGCAAGCAATAACCAGGTCTAATACCAACTTCATTCGTAAATTCTAGTCAATTTTTTTCTTGACCTACGAAACCCTATAGGTAAATATATTGATTCTAATTATACCCCAAAATTAATCAAGTTAAACAAATGCAATGCAATAAAATGAACCGAGACTGCATAAGAGGTGATAACAGAGTTCAAAAAATGCTTATGGCTACGGGTTTTTTAACTGATAAACCAATTCATCATAACGGTTTGATTATAAGTACATATAAACTTATAACTATATAATGAATCCTCAACTCAAACCTAGTGCCAGTCGGTCCTGCAGAATCCAAACTAGTCTTGGAAGCTCAGTGCTCTGACATAGCTTCTAGCTTGAAAAATCCTGATGATTTCAACTTTGTTGCATGGCCTCCAGCCTCTACATAGAGCTAAGTGAAGTTTGATGTCATCCACTAGCTCAACAGTATCAATCTTCTCCACGGCTTCCAAGAAACATGATCTCAGATGAATAATGTGCAACATTAAAGAATCAGAGCTTTACTTGTCTCCTCTAGTGTGATATACCACCCTTCCTCTTCATGATCAACCTACGAACTTCCATGAGAAAATGAGATGTAAATAACCTATTACAATGATGCGGTGAGTTAATAATCAATTCTTATTTTTATAAAGTAACATGCCTATTAAAAATAATAGGTCTTATATCATCATAATAATTCGTTAATATTTTTAAGGCTCCTCAAATTTTCCTCTTTCTCAATCTTCTTCGCTATTTACTTTGGATAATTTCTTGTGTATTATGTGGGTGGGGGGTTGAAGTATCCACACATTTCCCTGAGTTCTATGTTATAAACATGATCCACCAAATCAATACTAATTCAATGAGTTGGACATATTGGTTTGGGCACTTCATTCATTATGGATAGGTCAAGGGTATGAATCCTATGCCCCATATCGTGCGCCCTTTGTTTTACCATTGTGTCAATCTTGACTAACCTATCGCCACATCCTTGATGATCTGACCTTATTCCATTACATGTCCTCATCTACCATTCATGCTCCCACAACATTTGTGTACCCATCCACATGCGCATCGAATCTGAGTTTTCTCTCACCGTGTGTCTTCAACCATTTCCTATTGACTCCTGATTCACTCGGTCCAAATTATTTCCCCCTTTTCATCCATTGGTTGAGTCACCCTAAATATTCTGAGCGCAAACCCATTATTGCCATCCTTATCTATCTAAGCTGGCCACCAGGTGATTTAATCTGAGCCATCATATGAGATGACTAAGTTTGGCCACCAAGTAACCTCGCTAAGTTGGCCAAGTTGTTTACTGAGTTGGCCGAGTAGGCCACCAAGTCAGCTCATTGTTCTCTTTAATGGGAAAACTATTTTATGGATCATCGAATACATGTGGTGAAAAATCAATCTTTTATTTTTCTCCATGATGTTCACAAACCATTATTCACTGCACCCATCCCCAGTCACTGCATTGTATGTGTTCTTGTTGTGTCATGCAAACATCATGTTCCTTCACAAACTACATCTAGAGCGTGTGCTATCCATTTTTCACGTTCCAATACGCGTCAGAAATCTCTCCAATCCTTCTACCATACTATAATGATCCCAGAAGATTTAGGGAATCTTTTCTCAGTTATTTTATCTCTGGTTCAGGGCACCGTGTCCCCTCGTTTACCAAATACTCCTCATGAGGTACCCATCACCCAAATTCCTTATGTAAAACAAAGTCTTGAGAGAAGTCCAAAAAATCCTTTAACACCTTGTATTTCTCGAATGGATATTAGTGGCATTGCTCCTTCTATCTATTACAACGGGTCTTCTAATCCCACCCTTCATATCAACACCATTGGTAATATTTGCAAGGAGTAGATCATAACAAATTCGTTAGATAACTAAGACACTTACTAGATATGCTTTGGATTGGTACCATACTTTTCCTCCCTATTCTATAGTTAAGCTAGAGTCATTGATGACTACCCTAGTGAAAAAATTCCAATATCATGATTTACCTTAAATAGCATCAATACTTTCATCAATTAATAACCTTCTAAAAATGAATCAACGCAAGATTTCATCAAGCATTGAAAGACCCTATCTACATGAGTAGATCATAACATGCCTAATGCAAGGTAAAAAAATGGAAGAGATTTCATTCTAGTGTAAAAAATTCCTATCTCCATGAGGACACTTGTTCAATTACGGTAAATAGCCTATGTGTTCATGTGTTGATATTGATCCATTGGGTTTATGTGTCTTGTATTGGAATCTATCTCTCTTGCCATATTATTAATTATTTTATAAGGTATGTGATTTATGGAAACCATTGATCATATCTATTGTTCTTTTTTCTCGGTTTAGTATCTTTTGCATGATTTTTTTCTCACCCCATCCACAACATTTTCTCCTCAACACATAGTTATTTCTTTCATTATGTTTATAATTTTTTTCATGTTTGTATTATTTGATGAATTTTTTACTACAATTAATGTTCTGTATGATTTTTAAATATCATATTTATCACACCTTTCACTTGGATTGGAGTTTTCAGCTGGATGCGAGTTTTGGCTAGCCATGTCATCTTGTGGGGTTTCTTTACTTGGAGAGATATTATGTGTCAAACCTACACAAATTTGATCATTTGAATCGCAGTACATCCATCTTTGGTTGATATTCTTACTAGAGTTTTGACTTCTTTACAATATATCACGAATGCAAATTATATCTATTCATCCCTCTTAAAAATTATGAGTCCAACACTCTCGTGGTTCTTGATTTCTCCACAATGAGCTCTTCTTTAACATATTTTGGTAAATGCCGGAGCTAAACCAATGAAAAACTTGTGCTTCATTTTTGTATCACAATTTTTGACCTTTGGAATTTACTTGGTTTAAAGTATACAACATTTTAATCTCTCTAGAAAGCACAATTCACCTTTTCCAAATGACACTTTGTGTTCATGCACTCATTCCACTTGAAATTCCCGCAGCTAACAAAATGGTCTACAACATTGTTACTCCTTCAATCAGACAATTAGTTCAACCTTGGGACTTGTGGAACATGGTCCCACTACCTTTTGTTGTGCCACTTTATCTAAAATTAGGATAAATAATCTTTTTTTGGTCTTCATGAGGAATTCACAGTAGATATTTTATTTCCAATTTTTGCAAGAACACACTAGGCATGATAAACCTATCGTTAAGTGTATCCTAGCTTGATGGCTCTAGTGTTCTTCATCTTCTCTTCATGGTCACCTTGTACTATAAAGTACGACACTAGTTTCTTGGTGTGCCTATACAACTTAGTCAACAAGAAAATTTGATATAAGATGATAAAAATTTTACCCTTGCAAGAGGGTCTTACAATTGTGAGTATGTCAATACAAGTAATGTACAAATGGGTCTTGTGTTTTGTTTTAAAATAATAGCATGGATATACATTTATTTTTATTAGAAACAAAATAATTCTCAAAAATATACATCAGTAGATGACTACTTAATTGTTCACCTAGATTTCCTATTAGTACTTAAATCTTTGGTACAAACCTGACTACTTTACTTGTTACACTGTTGGTCATCGGTCAATTGTTTGTCCTATAGATCATCTATTTCATGATGGATTCTTGGTACATATGACTCTAACGACTCATTAAAGTATTCATTTCCTTTTCACATGAATTAACCAGTTTGACAATCAGACCATGATTTACTCACAATTCAAGGCCACATCCATTGTTCATCACGAATGCCTGATGAGTGGTCAGGTACATGTTTCCCTAACATGATATTTTTCATCTCCAATGGAATAATGTTGAGAGTCACAACGTATGAAAATTTCGCTCTAATAATATATCACAAGGTGTAATACCAATTTTCTATCCCTTAGACACAACCAACTCCTGAGCCATATATTTTGGCACAAGGTAGAGGCTTAGTAAATAAACCAAGATGTCGTACCAAGTCAATGATCACGTAACTTGTACCGATATCCCAATCGAATACGAGATGCACTAGGTTTCCTTTAACAACTAATTGGATACTTTTCCTAGATATCCTCACAGATCATAATATTACATTAGAAGTTCCAAGTGGTACAGTCTTTCATTGCAAGGTCTCTACACGTTTACCTGCACTAACAGTGGCAAGACTCTTCACTTTTGCTGCATTCCTTGTATTGAACTAATGAGGTGATCAATATCAATTCTACAACAAATAATTCTCCACGTTGTGAGTGCTTTTAGAACATTGGTTGCATACTAGCTTGGGTGGGGGTGATGAACGCACTCTAGTACATTTCCTCTGCAAGGATGCTTTGTCCAGCCTGTCAGTGAAGGATTCAATGTTGCTCTGCAGCACAAAAAAAATTCAATCATGTGAATGTTGTAGGGCATCCACATCCGACAAGTGCATTATCAATTGTACAATCTGGTATCTCTTGTGAGCACCATGGGTAACTGAAAGAACTGGTATAAATCCATTGCAAATGTAGCAAAATGCAAGCGAAAACCTGCTCTGATACCAACTTGATTTGTAAAATCTATTCAATTTTTTTTCCTAACCTATGAAACCCTATAAGTAATTATATTTATTTTCATTATACCAAAAAATTAATCAACTTAAAAAAATACAATGCAAGAAAAAAAAATGAGACTGCACAAAAGTTGATAACAGAGTTCAAAAAATGCCTACGTATACAGGTTCATTAAATGCTAAACCGATTCATCATAATAATCTGATTGTAAGTACATATAAAATTAAAATTATATAATAAATTCTCAACTCAAACCTGGTGTCAGTCGATCCTACAGAATCTAACTTGGTCTTGGAAGCTCAGTGCTCTGACATAGCTTCCGGCTTGATAAATACTGATGACTTCCACTATGTTGCTCAACCTCCATCCTCTACGTAGAGATAATTCTACTTTGATTTCATCCACTATCTCAACATTATGACTCTTCTCCACGGCATCTAATCATTTCACGATCTCGGATGTATAATGCGCAACATTAAAGAATCAGAGCTCTAGTTGTCTCCTCTAATGTGATATACCACCCTTCGTCTTCACGATCAACCTATGAACTTCCATGAGAAAATGAGATGTAAATAACCTCTTACAATGATGTGGTGAGTTAATAATCAATTCTTATTTTTATAAAATAATATTCCTATTAAAAATAATAGGTCTTATATCATCATAATAATGCCTTCATATTTTTAAGGGTCCTCAAAATTTCCTCCTCCTTAATATTCTTAATATTCTTTGCTCTTACCTTCAGATAATTTCTTGTGTATTATGTGGGGAGGGGTGGTTGAAGTACACACACACTTCCCTGAGTCCTATCGTTTAAACATGATCTGCCAACTCACTACCAACTCGACCATTTTGACATATTGGTTTAGGCACTTAATTCGTTATGGTTTAGGCACTTAATTCGTTATAGATATGTCAAGGGTTTGAATCCTGCACGCCGTATCCTGTGCCCTTGGTTTGTCTATTGTGTTGATCTCGACTAACCTCTTGCCACATCCTCACCAACCTAGCCTTGTTCCACTATGTGTCCTCGTCTACCATCACTACTCCCGCAACATTGGTCCACCTGTCTACATGCGCGCTAACACCCATTCTCCTCTCACCACTTGTCTTCAACCCCGTCAACCCTTTCCTATTGACGCCTGAGTCACTCAGTCCAAATTATCTCCCTCTTGCATCCATTAGCTGATTCACCCCGAATCCTCCAAGCCCAAACCCACTACCACCATCCTTATCTATCTGAGCTTGCCACTGAGGGAGTTACACTGAGCTGTCCTCTGAGATGGCCAAGTTTGGCTACAAAGTCACCTCGCCGATTTGGCCAAGTTTTTTACTGAGCTGGCCGAGTAGGCTACCAGGTCACTTTGCTGATCTTGTTGAGCTACTCAACGATCTATCTGAGTTGTTCCCCAAGAATTCCCCTTAGCCATTTTTTCCTGTCAATCACATGTCCTCGTTATTGAGAAAACTCTTTTGTGGATCATCGAATACCTGTGGTGACAACTCGATCTTTTATTTTTCTCCATGATGTTCACAAACCATTATTCACCACACCCGTGCGCAGTCACTACGTTGTATGTGTTCTTGTTGTGTTATGCGAACATCATGTTCCTTCACAAACTACATCTAGAGCATGTGCTATCCATTTTTCACGTTCCAATACGCGTCAGAAATCTCTCCAATCCTTCTACCATACTATAATGATCCTAGATGATTTATGGAAGCTTTTCCCACTTATTTTATCTCTGGATCAGGGCACCACGGCCACTCCTTTACCAAATAGGACTCATGAGGTACACATCACCCAAATGTCTTATCTAAAACAAAGTCTTTAGAGAAGTCCAAAAAATCCTTTAACACCTTGTATTTCTCGAATGGATATTGGTAGCATTGGTCCTTCTATCTCTTACGATGGGTCTTCTGATCCCACCCTTCATATCAATGCCATTGGTAATCTTTGCAAGGAGTAGATCACAATCAATTCATACAATTCCACCAAACTTAGATAACTAGGACACTTACTAGAGATGCTTTGGATTGGTACCATACTTTTCCTCCCTATTCTATAGTTAAGCTAGAGTCATTGATGACTACCCTAGTGAATTAATTCCAATATCATGATCTACCTGATAATAACATCAATACTTTCATCAATTAATAACATTCTAAAAATGAATCAGCGCAAGATTTCATCAAGTGTTGGAAGACCCTATCTACAAGAGTAGATCATAACATGCTTAATGATAGCCTCTTCTAAAAATGGATCAACGCAAGATTTCATCAAGCATTTGAAGATCCTATCTACATGAGTAGATCATAACATGCCTAATGCAAGGTAAAAAAATGGAGGAGATTTCATTCTAGTGTAAAAAATTCCTATCTCCATGAGGACACTTGTTCAATTACGGTAAATAGCCTATGCATTCATGTGTTGATATTGACCCAATGGGTCTATGTGTCTTGTATTGGGATCTATCTCTTATGTCATCTTATTCATTATTTGATAAGGCATGTGATTTACGGAAACCATGGATCATGTCTATTGTTCTTCTTTCTCGTTTTAGTATCTTTTGCATGATTTTTTTCTCACCCCATCCACGGTGTTTTCTCATCAACACTCAGTTATTTATTTCATTATTTTTTGATGTTTGTATTATTTAAAAACTTTTTGACAACAATTAAGGTTCCATATGATTTTCAAAACTCGGATTTATCACACCTTTGGCTTCAATTGGAGTTTTCAGTTGGATGCGAGTTTTGGCTAGCCACGTCATCTTGTGGGGTTTCTTTACTTGGATAGATATTATGTGTTGAACCTACACAAATTTAAGCATTTGAATCTCATTACATCCATATGTGGTTGAATATGATTTTCAAAACTCAGATTTATCACACCTTTGGCTTCAATTGGAGTTTTCAGCTAGATTCGAGTTTTGGCTAGCCATGTCGTCTTGTGGGGTTTCTTTACTTGGAAAGATATTATGTGTCGAACATACACAAATTTAAGCATTTGAATCTCATTACATCCATATGTGGTTGAGATTCTTACTAGATTTTTGACTTCTATACAATATATCACCAATGAAAATTATGTCTATTCATCCCTCTTAAAAATGGTGAGTGCAACACTCTCGTGGTTCTCCATTGCAATTATACTTTTATTCTTTCTCCAAAATGAGCTCTTCTTTATCTTCTTTGGGTAAATGCTATAGTTAAACCAATGAAAAACTTGTGCTTCGTTTTTGAATCTTAATTTCCCACCTCTAGCATTTACTTGCTTAAAGTATACAACATTTCAATTTCTCTACAAAACACAATTCACCTTTTCCAAATGACACTTTGTGTTCATGCACTCATTCTTCTTTCAAATTACCAACTTTCTAAATATGTGAACTAAATAAATGGTTAATCCTACATTACCGTGTATCCTTCAAAAGTGGTACAATAGATTATAACTGGGGAGAATTTAATATTTATTATCTCTCAATTGTTTGTTAACTTCCATCTAAAATAAAAATCCGTTATGCTTCATCAATTTTCTCAATTCCCTATGATTATTGTCCCTCAATCACCTTTCTTTATTTCCCATTTTGCTTCCATATTGTTTCACTCCTTTAAATTCAACTTCTTCAATGCATCCTCTTTGGCATCTTCAATGCACCTCTTGTGTGCGATTGCCATATCCATACCCAACCCACAAACAACTTAAAAAGACATTTTCACTATTTATTTGAGACAAACATTTTCTTCTTTTTTATGCCACCTTGAAACATACATACATGTGTGTATTTATCTATGTATACTCATGTATGTTCATATATAAATGTATATGTGTGTATATATTTAGAAATACAGACAAATATACATAGATACATACACACATGTGTATTTATGTATGTATGCATATATACATATACATATATCCAACATTTTTTTAATATTTGAGGCATATATTATCTGTGAAAGTGTGCAATACACAAACATGGTATTTAGTAGAATTTTTCTTAAGAAAATATTAAAGAACTCTAAAAAAACACTTTGACTAAATGACAACCACTTACAATTGTGATTTGAATTTTGTGGCCATTTACATGTTTTTCGTATTTTCAAGCATAAATTTTTGTAAAAGTTTTAAATTCCAATTTTCTTAAATTAAACTATTCGATATTAAATATGACTGTCGTTTTTAAAATTAATAATCATAATGTAAGTATTATTTTTTATGGAGTACAACAACATATAGACATTAGATACACAGAAAAGAAAATATTTCTTTTAACCTTAATGTGGTGCTTCGATGTAAACCTTACTTGATTTCTTATTTTGTTACCCATTGAGAATTGAACTTTGATAAAAATAAAAAACAAAAAATATATAACAAGCAAGTAATTCACCCCTTTTGTTATGGTTACATATTAAAATTTCTTTCACCCTCTTCCACTTCTTTTGTTATTAATTCCTACAAATGCAGCGTTCAAAAAGGCACAAGCCTACAATACAATCATTATGGAGGAGATGGGCTAAGAAAATTACGAAAGTAAATGGGTGTTTAGTCTTTTGTGATATCTACAATAATATCTAGAAAAGATCAAAGAATATATTAGTCTAGTATTATGTTAAATATGGACTGTGCACGCTTTGGCATCCACGTTTTAGATAATAACGATTAGAAAATATGCCTGGTTTTAGTTATATCCATTGTTCTTTAAACGGTATGTAAGATAGCAAGTCTGTATAAACATTTGCCAATTTTGCTAACTCAAAAAAATTATCCTATTATTGTGATGGATCGTTCATTTCTGTATGTGAACTCTACCGTTTAATGTTCTCTAGATGAAAAGTCTGCTACCTTGATCACATGTAAATTTTTCTTTTGTATATTATAGTTTAGCATTCATTTAGTCATCACTTAAATATTAAATATCAAAATTCAAATCAATATAAACTGCTCTAAAACCATGCGACTGAATTTCAAAATCATATCACATCAAAATAATAATTGTAATGACACCGACAATAAGAATTTCAATAAAAAAAGTTTTGTATAATGGGTGGTTTACAATATTTGAAAGATACAATTCGGAAAATCAGCTATGCTGTTAAATGGTTATCGCATAGAAGGCGTCATCAATATTAAAAAACATCTATAAAATAAGTCGTATATAGTTCTGTTTGTTGTAATCTTTAAACTCTCAAAGGACGGTACGTATTTTTTGTCAATATATTATTTATATATATATAATAAATGCAAACATACATATCATTTACAGTAAAGACCTTAAACCACACCTAAGACTCGGGAGTCGAGACACGATTTAATATCAACTAATTTCATTGATACCAATGGGAGAAATTGGTTGCTCTCTTACAAATTAGTTGATCCCAAGTGGAGAAATTAGAAATTGAATTTTAAAATGATTATGTTGAACAACATTTACAAATGGGACTAATGGTGATTGTGTGTGGCACACGCCACGAAAATAAAGAGTAGCTGAAATTATTTTGTTTTTGTTCATCCCAACAAATTCCAAATTTCAAATAATTACAGTAAAATATGTTTATAAAGGGGATTCAAAGTACTTTCTATTGACACATGCAGAGTGTAGTGCCCACTTCCCTTTGACACCCTTTGATACTGATCATGACATTGTTGACTATATTATGGACATTATTATAGTTTTGATTTAATATGGTGTTAGATGTCAGATCATGGATTATTGTTGACTCTGATTCATATATGATGCATGATGATTGTTAGAGACATTTTATATAGATGTTGACATGTTTTTGGACATGGTTATATATATTTTTATGGATGTTGTTAGGACATGTGATGTTTAGATATATTGAGTAGAACGAGAAAATTGAATTTAAAATTGATGGTTATATAGTTGATGAAATTGTAAGTGATATTGTTAATTGTTTGGATGTTGTTGTCATTCATATATATATTAATGATTTTGAAATTATATTATATTCATTTGGATGTTCTGATATGGCCACGAGGCCGAAGGGGTATTTATATGGTGCATGTTAAAAATATCACAACAAACAACGAGGGATTGGAGACCAACCACATTGGAATTCTAGATGAATTCAAAAAGGTCACCATGGCAACTTGTATTGTTCGTGTGTGTTTGTTTGATTGTTATGGATACCCATGGGAGGGGATCACCTTTAAATGTGACCAAGGTTATGTGTATTTATTTATTTGGTTCCTTTTTATTGATGTTGCGTGTGTTTTTTTGTTTCGTGCTTTGACTCCTTTATTTATTTATTAAATGGTGTGTTAATTAATGTGAATAATCATATTGTTTAAAAATTAATTAATCAAATTGGATTATAAGAAAGTAATTATTAGAGTTGTTGGCCTAAAATTAAAGTGTTTTAAGAAATGTGTAAGTGATGTGTAAGATTATTTTGGAGTATGAAACACTCCATCTTCTTTGAAATTTGAATTTGTCCTTGGAGGCTGATTTTGGAAGCTTGTGGGACAAGTTAAACTTGTTTCATACCTCTTAAATTTGTATACCAACCTTATATATGGTTGGAGAATTAAATATAGCCCTTATTTATGCATTTTTATAAGTCAAATTGAATGTTTTTATTGCACTTTTCTTACATGTTTTAATTCCAGTCCTTATGGGGTGTGGGCTTGTTTGAGTGGGTAAGTAAAACTGTCATATTATTCACCCACCTATTGATTATGCATTGGAGAATTAAATTGACTTTTGTGTTGGGGTTGAGGATGTGTGATGTGACATGCTACATGGATCCACCTCATCCTCTTCTCTTCCCTCTTCTATTTATTGGAATTCCTTAGCTTGTTGTTGGGTTGCTTCACTTTTATTACTTCATTTTGGGAGACTTCTTTTGGTCTTGAGAGCTTTTACTTTTGGAGAATATTGGAGATTGTTGCATGCTTGTGGATTATTGATCTTGGACTGTTTCACATTGGAAAGCTTATTGTTTTAGACTTGAGAAAAACTCCATCATGGAGAGGTAAGAGCTTGGCTCTTGGAAATGCTCTTCTTCCCTTTTATGAATATGTAATTTTTGTATGTTAATTTTTTTTTGTTGGTTAGTTAGGTAGATGGCTTAGAGATGGTGTAGCAGACGACTGTGGGGTACTCTTAAAAGAGACATAAGTGTTATGGGGAGGTATAAGTGTGGAGGGAGTTGGGATTTGAGTTCCACATTGTAAAAAGAAATAGCTTGCATTTCTTTACTCGTTATGGGGTGCCATAAGAGGTTGGGGAGGCAAAATGAAATGTGAGGAATAAGAGGTACTTGGGGGAGGCATAAGAGTATGTCAGGGATTTGAAATGATATGTATTTTGGATGTTTGTTCTCAGGTGGTGATACTCATTTCCCCTTTGAGAGACATAAATAGAATCCCCATAATTTCTTGCTCCTTTGGCTTGCTTGATGAAGCCTCAGTAATGTTTGTCATGCTTTAATGTAGTTGTAAACTACATTCTGTTTTGGATAGTGTTTTATTATGAAAATGTTGCTTGTGTGTATGTGGAAGCCTGTTATTGCCATGAGTTAGATCACATCATTTATTGCATTGTGATTAGGACTCGGGGGCCAATGAAGAAGGATGCATTCTTCTCTTCATTGGATGTCTTGGTTGGGTGGAGAGCGTTTCCTTTCCCTTACTCTTATTGTGATCACAATTTTGGAAGAATGAGAAATACACATGTTATTATTCTAGAGCTGAGAAGAAGATAGTTTCATAGTCCCTTGTGAAATGAAATATTATTGTAGCCCTTTCTCACTTTGAAGTGGATAATATATATATTATTTTAATGGAAAGATACTTTGTATTGACAATGGAAGATGAAATTTGAAATGTAACAGAGTTATACTCTATTTTATGTTTTTGAAAAGTATGTGAAAGAAGGATACGTATTTTGTAAAGTTACATTTTGAAATCAATAAATGATGTATTACCTTTATAAAATTACAATGTGGTATCGAATCTGATCTTTTAAACGTAATTGAAATCTCTAATTGAAAGAAAGAAATGTGTATGAAGGAAATGTAATACTCTGTTTTGTGAAGTGCATCATTTAAAAAGAATAAAAGTTACATTCTTGTCTTTATCATTTTATTTAAGGAATGAAACCTTTTTTAAATTAGCATGAAATGAATTCATTTGTAAGGCAAGTAAAATAAGAACCATTGACTTAATTTTGTTGTTTCCATTTTTGCTTCACTTTAAACTCTGTAGCTTTTACCATAAATGAACAGACCAAACCTGCAATCAAGAAATAATAATGAAACATTAATATTGAACATGTTAGGATATAAACGAGTTCAATTAGACAAAAACAATTAAATGAAATCTTTCAAAACCTGACAAAACCAAGTTGAAAGCTTTCACAGTCATTTTGCTGTCAAGAAATGTAAATGTGCAAATTACAAATCAATCAAATAAATTGAATCTTGAAATCTTTCCTAAATCTATCTAAGAACAATTCTCCATGTGTATTTGACATGTTGAGAAAGGGAGAAGATCAAATTGAACAAATCTCATAAGTTAAAATTTACGAGTTTGCACTTAAAAATCCTATAGATCGGTTTCATGAAATTGACCCCTTAAACTCTATCAAAATTAAAAATTAATTATTCTTGTATAAAGAGGACGTTGAGAGATTTCGAGACAGTCCTCGTTTCCCTAAAACCAAGTTGTCTATCAAAAGTTATGGCCTTCTGAATTTTTTCTTCATTCGACGTTAAAAAATAATAATAATTCTAATTGTTAAAAAAAATTGGGAAAATTTTCCTTGGTGAACCCGCGGGTCTAAATTTTCCCTTAGCGCTTAAAATAATTACACTAAAATATGTTTATAAAGGGGATTCAAAGTACTTTCTATTGACATATGCAAAGTGTAGTGCAAAATTCCCTTTGACACCTTTTGATACTGATCATGACATTGTTGACTATATTATGGACATTATTATAGTTTTGATTTAGTATGGTGTTAGATGTCAGATCATGGATTATTGTTGACTCTGATTCATAAATGATGCATGATGATTGTTAGAGACATTTTATATAGATGTTGACATGTTTTTGGACATGGTTATATATATTTTTATGGATGTTGTTAGGACATGTGATGTTTAGATATATTGAGTAGAACGAGAAAATTGAATTTAAAATTGATGGTTATATAGTTGATGAAATTGTAAGTGATATTGTTAATTGTTTGGATGTTGTTGTCATTCATATATATATTAATGATTTTGAAATTATATTATATTTATTTGGATGTTCTGATATGGCCACGAGGCCGAAGGGGTATTTATATTGTGCATGTTAAAAATATCACAACAAACAACGAGGGATTGGAGACCAACAACATTTGAATTCTAGATGAATTCAAAAAGGTCACCATGGCAACTTGTATTGTTCGTGTGTGTTTGTTTGATTGTTATGGATACCCATGGGAGGGGATCACCTTTAAATGTGACCAAGGTTATGTGTATTTATTTATTTGGTTCCTTTTTATTGATGTTGCGTGTGTTTTTTTGTTTCGTGCTTTGACCCCTTTATTTATTTATTAAATGGTGTGTTAATTAATGTGAATAATCATATTGTTTAAAAATTAATTAATCAAATTGGATCATAAGAAAGTAATTATTAGAGTTGTTGGCCTAAAATTAAAGTGTTTTAAGAAATGTGTAAGTGATGTGTAAGATTATTTTGGAGTATGAAACACTCCATCTTCTTTGAAATTTAAATTTGTCCTTGGAGGCTGATTTTGGAAGCTTGTGGGACAAGTTAAACTTGTTTCATACCTCTTAAATTTGTATACCAACCTTATTTTTTGGTTGGAGAATTAAATATAACCCTTATTTATGCATTTTTATAAGTCAAGTCGAATGTTTTTATTGCACTTTTCTTACATGTTTTAATTTCAGTCCTTATGGGGTGTGGGCTTGCTTGAGTGGATAAGTAAAACTGTCATATTATTTACCCACCTATTGATTATGCATTGAAGAATGAAATTGACTTTTGTCTGGGGTTGAGGATGTGTGATGTGACATCCTATATGGATCCACCTCATCCTCTTCTCTTCCCTCTTTTATTTATTGGAATTCCTTAGCTTATTTTTGTGTTGCTTCACTTTTATCACTTCATTTTGGGAGACCTCTTTTGGTCTTGAGAGATTTTACTTTTGGAGAAGATTTGAGATTGTTGCATGCTTGTGGATTATTGATCTTGGACTGTTTCGCATTAGAAAGCTTGTTGTTTTAGACTTGAGACAAACTCCATCATGGAGAGGTAAGAGCTTGGCTCTTAGAAATGCTCTTCTTCCCTTTTATGAATATGTAAATTTTTGTATGTTTTTTTTTTGTTGGTTGGTTGGGTAGATGGCTTAGGGATGGTGTAGGAGATGACTATGGGGTACTCTTAAGGGAGGCATAAGTGTTTTGGGGAGGTATAAGTGTGGAGGGAGTTGAGATTTGAGTTCCACATTGTAAAAAGAAATAGCTTGCATTTATTTACACGTTATGGGGTGCCATGAGAGGTTGGGGAGGCAAAATGAAATGTGAGGAATGAGGGGTACTTGGGGGAGGCATAAGGGTATGTCAGGGATTTGAAATGATATGTATTTTTGATGTTTGTTCTCAGGTGGTGATACCCATTTCCCCTTTGGGAGACATAAATAGCATCCCCATAATTTATTGCTCCTTTAGCTTGCTTGATGAAGCCTCAGTAATATTTTTCATGCTTTAATGTAGTTGTAAACTACATTCTATTTTGGATAGTGTTTTATTGTGAAAATGTTGTTTGTGTGTTTGTGGAAGCCTGTTATTGCCATTAGTTGAATCACATCGTTTATTGCATTGTGGCTAGGGCTCGAGGGCCAATGGAGAAGGATGCCTTCTCCTCTTCATTAGATGTCTTGGTTGGGTGGAGAGTGTTTCCTTTCCCTTACTCTTATTATGATCACAATTTTGGAAGAATGAGAAATACACATGTTATTATTCTGGAGCTAAGAAGAAGATAGTTTCATAGTCCCTTGTGAAATGAAATATTATTGTAGCCCTTTCTCACTTTGAAGTGGATAATATATATATTATTTTAATGGAAAGATACTTTGTATTGACAATGGAAGATGAAATTTGAAATGTAAAAGAGTTATACTCTATTTTATGTTTTTGAAAAGTATGTGAAAGAAGGATATGTATTTTGTAAAGTTACATTTTGAAATCAATAAATGATGTATTACCTTAATAAAATTACAATGTGGTATCGAATCTGATCTTTTAAACGTAATTGAAATCTCTTATTGAAAGAAAGAAATGCGTATGAAGGAATTGTAATACTCTTTTTTGTGAAGTGCATCATTTAAAATTGTGAAGTGCATCATGTAAAAAGAATAAAAGTTACATTCTTGTCTTTATCATTTTATTTAAGGAATGAAACCTTTTTGAAATTAGCATGAAATGAATTCATTTGTAAGGCAAGTAAAATAAGAACCATTGACTTAATTTTGTTGTTTCCAATTTTGCTTCACTTTAAACTCTATAAATTTTACCATGAATGAATAGACCAAACCTGCAATCAAGAAATAATAATGAAACATTAAAATTGAACATGCCAGGATATAAACGAGTTCAATTAGACAAAACCAATTAAATGAAATCTTTCAAAACCTGGAAAAACCAAGTTCAAAGCTTTCACAGTCGTTTTGCTGTCAAGAAATGTAAATGTGTAAATTACAAATCAATCAGAAAAATTGAATCTTGAAATCTTTCCTAAATCCATCTAAGAAAAATTCTCCATGTGTATTTGACATGTTGAGAAAGGGAGAAGATCAAATTGAACAAATCTCATAAGTTAAAATTTACGAGTTTGCACTGAAAAAGCCTGCAGACCGTTTTCATGAAATTGACCCCTTAAACTCTATCAAAATTAAAAATTAATGATTCCTATGTAAAGAGGACGTTGAGAGCTTTCTAGATAGTCCCCATTTTCCTAAAACCAAGTTGTATATCAAAAGTTAAGGCCTTCTGAAGTTTTTCTTCATTCGACGTTAAAAAATAATAATAATTCTAATTGTTAAAAAAAAAATTGGGAAAAATTTCCTTCGCGAACCCGCGGGTCCGAATTTTCCCTTGGCGCCTAGGAAATTTTTTTTTGAGAAAACTTTACTAATTTTCCCCGTCGGTGTGTAACCAATCAAAGGCTGCCATGTGACACCATGAGGCATTGGCGAAGGGGCGGATCCCTTTTGAACTTAGTGCTTCAAAAAAAAATTGGGAAAATTTTCTAAATTTTCCCCGCCACCCCGCAGCCAATCAGGGGATGCCACGTGGCATTGCAAAGTATCAACGGAGGAGCGGGTTCCTTTCTACCTTTTGCATTTTCAGAAAAAATTGAAGAAATTTTATACTTTTTCTTCGCCGTCCCACTGCACTGCCACCCCACAGCCAATTAGGAGTTGTCACGTGGAGTCGCGAGGCATTGGAAAAAGTGCGGGTAAATTCTAACCTTTTCACCCTTCAGGGCGTTAAAACTCTTCTATCCCGACCGCCCCACTTTCCTCGTGTTGGCTTTGGGGGGCCATGTGTCCCTTGGGGACTCGCGGGAGTGCGGGTGCAAAGGTGGCTTTTCGCCCCCCGCGCGGGAAATTTCCAAAATGTCTGCCACAGCCCCGCTGACCGACTCCTCTGGGAAATTTTTCTCCCCACAGCCCATAGACCCACCCTTGGGGAAAAGTTTTCTCCCCTGGGCCTATTGACCCGCTCTTGGGGAAATTTTTCACCCTAATGCCTACTCGCCCATAACTTGATGAATGTGAGGAATTAGTAGGAATTCTTTATATCAATGGAAAGGTGAGGAAATTTTTCATCCAATGAGAATGATTTAGGTAAATTTTGAATGCATTAATTTGGAGAAAAATGAAGTTAAATATTTAAGCCTGTTAGAGAGTGGGTATGGTGATGAATTACCCTTTAAACCTAATTGACCTTTCTAACCCTAAATTTTTCGGACCTTGTGACCTCTAAGAATTAGTAATAAAATAAAATTATATTCTAGTTTATTGGAATTATTTTGGAACTTGTTAGTGACAACTGTGTTCTTATAACCCAGTTGTAGACTCCCTTAAACAAAAAAAATTGTTCCATAATTTTCCTAACTAATCCTAGGTTGTTCTTGGGTCTCAAGTGGGTTGTTTTAGCGGGCATACACAAAGGCAATAAATTCTGAAGATTTCATGTCAGTCAGGACAATGCCTAGCTCCATGATGACCTTTGATTAGGTTCCCTAAATAGCATGTGTGTCCATCTGTTGATATTGACCCACTTGGTCTATGTGTCTTCCACTAGGATCTATCTTCCACGACATCTCATTCGCCAAGGGATAAGGTATGTGTTTCATGGAAAACATCGATCATGTTTAGTCTTCTTCTTTCTCGGTTCGACATCTTTCGTATTATTTTTTTCTCACATCGCGATGGTTTCTCCTCAAGACATAGTTTTCCCTTCCAAGTGCTCAAATATTTTGTTCAAGTTTTTATTTTTTGAGAAATTTTTGATGGTATTTCGAGCTCCATATTATCTTTGGAATTGATATTTATCATGCCTTTGTCTTTGATTTGAGTTTTTAGCCCAATGTGAGCTTCAACTAGCTATGTCATCTTGTTGGATTCCTTGAATTTAAGGGATATATTATGCTCGTCAAACACAAAGTTGATCATTTGAATCCCATAACCTCCTTATTTAGTTGATCTTATTAATATTGTTTTGATTTCTATACAATCTATAACCAATCTAAGTCATGTAACATTTTCCTTCCTCTTAAAAATTGTGAGCACAACATTTGGGTTTTTCTCCATTGCTAACATGTTTTTCCTGATTTCTTCATAGTGAAATCCTTTTTAAATTCTTTGGGTAAATGTTAGACTTCAACCAATGAAATTTGTTTTCTTCATTTCTGTATCAAAATATCTGATCCAGAGATCAATTCAGAGGACAGAGTTTCCAAAAAACTTTGAAAATCATTACAACAAAGTAGAAGACTTTGATATCTTTACATCACCTATTTAAACATGAAAAATGAATTCCATTTGAGCAAGATACCATCTACATAAGTTATAAGTTGGAGAAGCAAAAATAGGGGTTGTAGACCAATCAGAATGTGACACATGACAATGCAAAAATGAATGAAATGGTAAAACAATGTTTTTTTGTTTTTCACCTCTTTTTTTAACACTTGAATTCAAAAAAGTGGGGCCCTCTATTGGCTAGCTTGGGGCCCTTAGCGTAGGTCAACATACTCTTTTTGTGGAGGGGTGCCTTTGCCTCTGTAACTACCCATTACCTTGTCACATTTTTGTAATTATATACCTTTTGTTGTAATTATATGGTGCATGTTGGATTATTTGCAGTGTGTTGATAAAGTTCTACATGGTGGTTCCTCAAGCTTCCACATGGCCTTTACCACATCACCTCTGAGAAAAAAATCTATGTTAATAGTAGCAACCAAATCGCCCATTGACCAAACTAACTCTCCAACATCTTGCTTAACATATGAAATGACTGAACCAACATGTCATATTTGGCACCGACTGAGCTAGCACAACTCGCCTTGTCTGCAAAATTTTTTGCATGTCCTATGGACACCTCCCAAGTAGAAAAAATAATACTAATGTGTGGCCCTAGCCGTAAATAAATCGTAGGGTTCAAGCCTTAATAAAGGCTTAGTTACACTCGCATGCCCACAAATGTGGGATAATAATCCCAAGCTAGGTAAATATGGGCAGTTGGAGGTTGGGATCGTTCAAACTACCAACCTCATGTCTACAAAAAATAAGGTCTGTCATTAGGTTATAAGGTGTAACGCCCATTAAAACAACCCACTTGAGACCCAATAACAACCTAGGATTTGTTAGGAAAATTATGGAATATTTTTTTTTGTTGTTTAAAAGGAATCTACAACCACGTTACAAGACAATAATTGTCACTAACAAGTTCTGGAACAATTCTAATCTACTAGAATATAAATTCATTTTATTTATAATTATTAGAGGTTATAGGGTCCAAAATTTAGGGTTAGAAGTTTCAATTAGGTTCAGAGGGTAATTACTCACCATACCCACTCTCTAACAAGCTCAACGTTTCAATCTAATTTTTATCATACTTAACACATTCAAATTTTTCCTAAATTAATCCCATTGGACAGGAAATTTACTCACCTTTTCAATGATATAAATAAGTCCTCCTAACTCCTCATAATTTTCAAGTTATGGGCCGACGGGCCTTGGAGTGAAAACATTCCCCTAAGAGTAGGCCTGCGGGCCCAGGGGTGAAAATTTTCCCAAAGGGCGGGTTGGCGGGTCGTGGGGACACCTTGGAAAATTTTTACTACGTGGGGAAAAATCAAATTTATGCCCATGCTCCCACGGGTCCGCAAGTCCACAAGAGACATGTGGTGCTCCCTAAGGTAGTGCAGGGAAAAGCGTGGCAGCGAGAGAGAATTGCAAATTTTCTCGTGCGGGGTGAAAATTCATCTTTGCGCCCGCACTCCCACAAGTCCGTAAAGGACACATGGCATCTCCTAGGCTGATGTAGGGAAGGCGGGGCATAGAGGAGAATAATGACTTAATGTCTTGAAGGGCTAAGAGGGTAAAGAGACCCACTCCTCCACCGGCACCTCGCGATGCCATGTGGAAGCCCCTGATTGGCTGTGGGACGGCGGAGCAGCAGAGAAAACTTTGAAAAAATTTCAAAAAAAAATTCAAAATGTAAAGGAAAAAAAGGAGCCCATTCCTCCTTCGATGCCTCGTGACGCCATGTCACATCACTTGATTGATTGCGGGCAAGCGGGGAAAATTTAAAAAATTTTCCGAAAATTTTCCGAAAGCGCCAAGTTCAAAAGGGGATCCACCCATCCGCTAACACCTCATGGTGCCACGTGGAAGCCTCTGATTGGATGTGGGAAGGCGGGGCAGTGGAGAAAATTTTGAAAATTTTCCCAAACATTTTTCCTAAGACCTAAGGGAAAAATTCGGGTCGTGGGCCCGCCAAGGAAATTTTTCTCAAAATTTATGGCCAAGTGAAGAAAACTTCAGAAGGCCATAACTTTTGATAGAGAGCTCATTTTTAGGAAAACAAGGACTTTCTGGAAATTTCTCGATGTCCTCTTTCAAAATAGATTATTAATTTGATATTTTGATAAATTTTAAGGGGTCAATTTGAAAAAAATGACCTACCGGCTTTTTAAAAACAAACTGGTAAATTTTAACTTATAATTTTTTTTCAATTTTGTCATTATTTCTCCTTCAACATGTGAAATAGATATGGGAGATTGTTATTAGATGAATTTAGGATAAATTGGAAGGTAATTTTCCTTGAGTGATTTCCAATTCAAATTTTTACAACTTGAGACAACAAACTAACTGTGAAAGGTTTGGGCCTGATTTTGCAATGTTTGAAATTATTTCCTTAAGTGTTTTAGCTCCTAATTGAGTTCATTTATATCATAGCATGTTCATATTTTAATTGTTTCAATTGTTATTTCTTGAATTGCAGGTTCGAACTATTCATTTTAGATAAATTATTTGCCAGTTTAGAAATTCAAAACAAAGGTCAATTTCTATAGGATTTGTTTATCATTTTTCACCTTCCAAGTATGGAGATTCATTCCAATTCCAATCTACACATATTTTAGTTGATTCCAAAATAGATCATTAAAGACAAAAATGCAATACTGATTTCCAATCTTCACATTTCAAAGAGACAAAACATTGTATTTTTTTCACACGTATTTCTTCCTTGCAAAATAGAGATTACAATACAAATT
The DNA here is from genome assembly GCA_019776745.2 of Taxus chinensis. NCBI lineage: Eukaryota > Viridiplantae > Streptophyta > Pinopsida > Cupressales > Taxaceae > Taxus > Taxus chinensis. The sequence continues at coordinate 158,939,505 of CM034153.1, read as the reverse complement.
GATATGATCAAATTCAATTTAACAATGAAATTTGGGAAAATTATTATCATTCATTTATTGATTTCTAAAGGTAATTTACAACTTCTTTCTTTTATTCCTTCCAAAATCATTTATTGATCACATAGGGCAGAATAATACATTTTCTTTTCACATGTTGCACATTTCCACTTTCAAAACAGGGACTTCCCTAGTGCATGATAAATGCACAAAATTTCCAATTGAAGAATATCATATGAACAAGGTAAACACTTCCAATAATTCCAATGAGACTCATACAACCTCCTTTCCATTTACCTGTAAAATACAGTATACAAAACAGTACCATTCTTTACAAAATAGAATACAAAGTATAACTCTTTACATTTAAAATTCAACTTACAAATCAGTACAACATCTTTCCATTACAAACATTTACAAGGTCATCCACTTCAAGTGGGAAAGGTTACAATGAGATTTCATTTCACAGGGACTGTCAAACTGTCTTTTCCTCTAAGGGTCTAGAACAGCAACATGCATTCTTCTCATTTCTTCCAATTTGATCACAACAAAGGTAGGGGAAAGGCAATGCTCTCCACCCAACCAAGACATCCAATGAAAGGAGAATCCATCCTTCTTCATTGGCCCCTGAGCCCCAACCATAATGCAATAATAAATGTATTTCAACTCATGGCAACAATAGGGTTCCACATCACAAAGCAATCTTTCAACAAGCACATTTAAAATTAAAAACACAGTCCAAAACAGAACAGTAGTTTATAACTACATTGAAATACATGAAGAAAACAATACTAGGCTTCATCATGCAAGCCAAAGGAGCAAGAACTATGGGGGAAAGCTTCTTATGCCTCCCAATGGGAATTGGGTATCCATCTGTAACAAACCTGCCAATATAAAACATCTATAGTATATATCCTTATGCCCCATTTCACAATCCCTCCTTATGCCCCCCACAAATTTCGTTATGCCCCCAACCTCTTTTGGCACCCTATAACGGAGTAAAGAAATGCAATGCTATTTCTTTTACAAGGTGGAAACCCAAATCCCAACTCCCTCCACACTAATTATGATGCCACTAAAATTCCCTTAATGCCCCCCACAGTCGATTCCCCATAGCCTTCTCCTACACCATTCCTAGGACAGTCTACCCAACCAGCCAATAAACACACTAAAACATTCACCACACATAAGCATTTAAATTCATAAATAAAGGGAGTCATATAGAAGAGCTAAGCTCCTACCTATCCATGATAGAAATTTTCCAAGTTCCAAAATACAAGATCGATCCCAATTTCAAAATACAATCCAAAAACAAGCTATGCCCAAATATCTAAAAATCCTCCCAATCTCCTCCAAAAACAAGAGCTCCAAATCAACAAGGAACATTCACCCCCAAAGGAAGTATGTAAAAAGTTTCAACAACAACCGAAAACAAATCAAGGAGTTCCAATTTTATAGAAGAGGGAAGAGAAGAGGATGAGGTGGATCCATGTAGGATGCCACATCACACATCCTCAACTCTAAATCAAAAGTCAAATTCATTCTCCAATGCACAATAAAGAGGTGGGTGAATAGTATGACAATAAACTTACACACTCCAAAAAGCCCACACCCCATAAGGACTGAATTTAATAAAAAGTAAGAAGAGTGCAATTAAAACTTACAATTTGTCTTATAAAATGCATTAAAAAAGGTCTAAATTCAACCCTCCCAACCATAGGCAAGGTTGGTATATAAATTTAAGAGGTATGGGACAAGTTTAACTTGTCCTACAAGCCTCCAAAATCAGCCTCCAAGGACAAATTCGAATTTCCAAGGAGGTGGAGTGTTTCATACTCGAAAATCTGACTTACACAACTCTTACACATACTTACACATAATTTACCACATTTAATACAAGATCCAACAACTTCTATAATTACTTTCTTATATCCTAAATTTGATTTATTTATTTATTTTAACAATATGATTACTCAACATTAATATTCCACAATTAAAAGAACTAATGAAAGGGGTAAATGCATCACAAAATAAACACATGCAAACATTAATAAAAAAAAACCACATTAATAAAATACACAAAGCCCCTTGGTCACATTCAAAGGTAATCCCCCCATGGGAATCCCTAACAAAATACAACACACACAACAAAACAGTTGCCATGGTGACCTTGTTTGAATTCATCTAGAATTCCAATGTGGTTGGTCTCCAATCCCCCGATGTTTGTTGTGATACTTTAACCTGCAAAACTCAAATACCTCCTTTGGCCTCGTGGCCATATCAGAACATCCAACATGAAGTATAATATAATTTCAAAATCATCAATATATATATGAATCATAAACAACATCCAGAAAATCAACAATATCACTTACAATTTCATCAGCAACTATATAATCATCAATTTCAAATTCAATTTTCTTGTTCTACTCACTATATCCAAATATCACATGTCCTAACAACATCCATAAGTATATAGATATATATCATGTCCAATAGCATGTCAACATCTATATAAAATGTCTCTAACAATCATCATGCATCATATATGAATCAAGAGTAACAATAATCCATGATCTGACATCTAACACCATACTAAATCAAAACTATAATAATGTCCATAATATAGTCAGGAGTATCATGATCAATATCAAAAGTGTTGAAGGGGAGTGGGCACTACATCCCCCTCCCCTTAGACTCAACTTCCCCCTGGAAGTCATTGGAAAAAGAGATAGGACAAATGCAATAGAAAAAGAATCACTCCACTAAGGGATTGCTTGTTTCAAACAAGTGTGGGTCTAAAGAACCCAAGTTTGGTTCAATTCACTTCAACAAGAAGAAGGGAGATTTCATGGGATGAGTTCTAAAATTTCTGCATGCAAGTCTACGTACACTTAAATCTAGAGAGTAAATTTACGCTATAAACCAAGATACCACACATAACAATATAACATGAAGAGTTCAAAAGAGTCTTAAGAGTAACCACCAAGTAGAGGAATAATAAGGATAATTCCATGAGTTTGAGAATGACCACATAGTTTCCCAAGGAATACAACATACTACATTAATAAAAGTTAAGGTTTCTACATGTTTAAGCCATGATTTGAAGGTTCGTTGTCTAGACAAGGCTAGCAAAAATCAACTATGACCAAATTTACATGAGGAACAAGTCTAATCAAGGTCCCACAATTTGAGGATCGCGTGGGATGAGGTGAATCAACAAGGACACCTAAATGAGCAAAACATTTAAAATCAAGGAACTATTCCAAGAAAGTACTTCTATAACTTGAGAGGGTACAATTAAATTTTCGTGGTAATAAAAGAAAAGTCAAGACCACAAGTTTTCCTATAGTCTGATTTTTTTACACTTTTGTTTTCGAATCAAACACACCATACCAACCAAATCTAATGAAGTCAACCATTTAGCAAAAGAATATATATATATATATATATCCCCTAACAACTAACATATCAATACAAGTACCATACATTATAGCACAATGGGATTTATTTATCTTATTTCATACTCAAGCTCAAAATAACCATAAAGAGAGAACAAGAAACACCAAGGACCACTCAAGGTCGCTAGGGATAAGAACAAGAAGAAAAGAATACTTCCCAAAGTTATTTTATATCCTTAACATATGTTGCCTTAAAATTACAATAACTTAGGTCTCTAAGGACAATACAACATGCAAGGAAGTTGTTTAAACAAGAGATAGGTCTCAAACCAAAAAGGCCACAACTCACACTCATTGAGCTATGAGACATTAAGGGTATGATGACCCAAAACTCCCACAAGAAAGGCACATACATCTATGAACAAGAATTACTAAGCAAATAGAACACACTAGTATCCATTAGGTGCTTCACAATTCCGGGTAGGTGACAAAACTACAGGTTCAACTATACATTGTACTCAATACACATAAATCTTACTTATTTATAAATAAACTCATTAAGTCAAAAGCTGTAGTTTTGATTTCTAAGCACATTCCTTTACGATTTTTCTTAGTTAAACTTCTTCCTATTATGACATCACAAGTTTGTGTTATAAGGACCTATAAGGGGCATGATATCTCGCCCTTCTATAAGGGCAGAAAAGAGAAAAAGTATTTATTTTACTCCTAGGGGTGGTAAATGGACAAAGTTTTTCCTTTTCTATTCTTCGACATGGTTTTTATTCCTTCTATTAATCTACCAAGGTTAAAGCAAGGACCATTTTATCTTTCTATGTTCCAATTTATTTATTAAGCTTCAATGTCAAATCTCCTCAATTACAGTTTTATGATGTTTGGGTGAGTCAAATTTTCAATTAAAAAAATTTAATGAGAAGGAACGGTAAACATATCACACTATTACTTTTATGGGAGAGAGAGGTAATTCAACACATCACATTTTCTATTCTAAGGAAAACAAGGGATGCTCAACATAGAAAACACATTATTCATTTGGTAAGAACTAGGAAACAATCAACCAACATGGATCACAACAATATTTCAAGATTTTTCCACTAATTACAAGTATCATAAACATTCCTAGTGGGTTTCTAAAAGTTCTCAAAAGAAGTTACGAGGAAAACCCATTAAGGAATCATAATTAGTTTTACTGATCTACTAGGATTTAACATTGTCTGTTGTTTTGGCAAAAATATTTTACTCATCTGATAAGATAAGGAAAGTTTGTAAATCTACACCCATATTACCACATGATACCACCAACCAAGCAATCAAAATGATAAGGAAATGTTTTAGCTATAAGAACACCACATACTCATTAGAAAGCATCAAATGTAAGCAGCCAATCAATTATCTATTCAACAAGGCTTTATGACCAAGATTTATAGCTTCCCAAGAAGAATCACATTATAAAATACCACTGAGATTAAATCATCGTGATCTAATTACACTAACATCACTAGTGGCATGATCCAAAAGTCTCAAGCATCCATAAGTGTCTCCACATAACCCCAAGATTGATAAGTCAACATGAGCAAAACAAACACACTTAATTTAAACACACTTCCCAAATGGGCTTGAATCTAATCATAATTACCAAGATGCATACAATCCACAAATCAATACTTTTTATAATGAAACATGAAAACCATGATAAAAATTAGCATGCCATCGATGAAAGGTCACTACCAAACAACCACTTCTCCACTAACATCTACAGTTAAAAAGTAATTTGATCCTCACACAATACAAAATCCCATATTTAAACACTTCTACTCTAACAAGGATCAAGTTCTTACCAGATTGTAAGACAATCACCACCACCGCTAACAGAATGCCAACTAGAATGCACAACACAATGAATTTTCTATCTAGCAAGGTCAAGAAACGAAAAGTTACTCTAAGATCATAGACACACTCAAGGTTTCGTGCATCCAAAACCAAGTCATAACTTTAAGAACCTAAGAAGACATTCAAGACACCAAGGGTGTACCCCCATACAATGAAATGTCACAATACAAGAAGCATAAAACCAGCTCATCATCATTTCAACATACACAATGATAATGGATCCCTTAGCAAGAACATCCAACAACATAATGAGCACAATATTCTTGTAATCAAGGTTTAAGGGGGCAAGAAGAATGCAAGAAATGTCTACAGTCAAGGGAAGACTGGCATCCACAGTAGCTTATATTTTATTGCTTCCTGATATGCACAATTCAATCGTTACAAGATAAGGGCCTGGATCACCATGCAAGGAGTCCATAACAAGGGCTTTCTCAGTCACATTGGCTTCAAATAAGTAATTTTGGTCAGAGCTTTGCTACAAATAACTACAAGATCTACGAATGTATAACATGAAATCCCAACACTCACAATTTACTAAGAAACCCTGAGAAGAGAGACCAGATAGGGGAAAATGGAAATCCTCAAAATCTGTCTTTCAGGACACACTATGTAAGATTGGGTCCATTAAATGGCAATTAAATGATTGTATATTTACTTGCAAAAGGCTCTCCCATACTGTCCCAGGTGTTGCAGTAGAGAAAGAACTGATGACCATGCCTCTTAACTTGCACTCGCAACTACCAAATAAAGGACAGCTGTTATGAACCCAGCCACATTTTATGAAAATTCTCGGCACCTATTTCTCAATCAAATCTGGAATTGTCTTGATTCACAAGTATTAGACCATCAGAGCTTATCGATTCCAACGGTACCAATTTTGTAAGTGATTTCGTCTGAGAAATGCTTAACACATCATATGGCCTTCTAAGTGCAGGATTTAGCCATTTTGGGTCCAGCAGGCATTTTCTGTCATTTGACGGAGAATGAAGCATTAACTGACTGGAGCTGAATATGTTCACAGAAAGTCCAATTTAATGTGAAAATTCTTAGTTAGCTCAAAGTCAAAAGTTGTGGCTGTTTGAAGTTTCGGGAGTCAAACAGTTGAAACAACTTATTCCTTTGAGTTATGGATTTTGCGGCAAAATCGGTAGTCCACGTGTCCCAGCTGTCCCAGATACATATCTTCCGCATCGTGCCGATTCGGGCTTCCTTGTTCCCCTTTGCGACCTTTTCACTTTTGTGTGTCCTGCGTGTACATTTGTCTCAAGCTGTCCGCTAGGACGAAAATCTCCGCACCGCCCCGTAATTGACTGACTGTGCGGAAGGGTCCAGCCGATTTGACGTCCCATGCGCATCCCCGATGTCCCAACTTTCCCACAGACTGCACTGGGACAAAAAGTTTTGACTTAGCTGATTTTCTTTGTATTTCGGCCCCAAACTTGGTACGACGAACCTCGGTACGACCCGCAATAGTTTTAGGAACAATCCTGCGACGTTACCTTTTGCATTTCTGTTTCCATTTTTTCTACACTCATTGGGATTTTTTCTTAGATGGCGAGAGTTAGAGACTAAGCCAAAGGGGCCCCAAAAATTCTGATTTCGGGCCTTGAATATAATCTACTTACTCAGGAATGAAGAATTTGATGCATGTTATGAATGATTACCAAAATTGAGGGGTAGAATTTTGGATAACAGGAACCACAGGGTAATGTTTAGCTAAATAGCCAGCAACCATAATGAGCTCCAAGTCAGGCAATCAAAATTTTAATCCAAGAAATGTCTACAATCAAGGAAAGTGGCTAAGTAGCCATATTTCAAATTCTGAAAATTCTCGTAAATTAATATAAATGGACTAGGAAAGAGCCTCGGAGCTTCTGAATCAAATCATAAAATAAGATCCTCCTAACTCCTTGATAAAATAACACAAGATTATTGAATGTACGGGTCATAAAAGTTAACACCACATTCACTCCAAGAGCGGGCCTTCATGGCTGTCAATAGGGTGGTACTATGCCTCAAAGTTTAGGTTGGCTAACCATGGGGACACCTTGGAAAAATTTTACGCAGGATTGGGTCCAAAATGACATTTGTGCTCGTGCTCACTTAATGTCCACTCCTCCACATACGGGTAACAAAATGGAAAAACTAACAACCAAAGGCATCTTTCCTAACCACTGGGAAAGGGGGGGGTAGCGGGAGACAATTGTAACTTTTCTCGCGTAGGATGAAAAGTCATCTTTGCGCCTACACTCCCACAAATCCATAGAGGACACATGGAATCTTCTAGGCCAACATGGGGAAGGCGGGCCAGTGAGGAGAAAAATTACTTAACGCCCCTGAGGGATAAGAGGGTCCAAAGGAGAACCAAGTTTCTACTACACTAAAAGTTCACAAAAATCAATTTAATTTAACATTCTTAGTTACCCAGGTTAAAAAAAAGCCACTGAGCGAGTAAAACAATTCAAAAAACTTATTATTTTATTATTATTTTAATTTTGGTAGTTCAAATTAATAGAGTAATATAATATTTCTTCATATGCATTTCTTTTCCAATTTTCAAACAAGTTTGTTTTCTTAGATTCAAAAGTGTGCTAGGTTTACAGTTCATGTCTCAAGTTTTCTAGTGTGCGCAAGGGTCCAAGATTTGAACCCATTGATCTAATACCAAGTGTAACTCCCACTAAAACAACCCACTTGAGACCCAAGAACAACCTAGGATTAGTTAGGAAAATTATAGAATAATTTATTTTTGTTTAAAAGGAATCTACAACCATGTTACAAGACAACAGTTGTCACTAACAGGTTCTACAACAATTATAATATACTAGATTATAATTTCCTTTTATTAATAATTATTAGAGGTTATAATGTCCAAAATTTAGGGTTAGAAGTTTCAATTAGGTTTAGAGGGTAATTACTAACCACACCCATTCTCTAACAGGCTCAATGTTTTAACCTGATTTTTCTTAGAATTAAGGCATTCAAAATTTTCCTAAATTACTCCCATTGGATAGGAAATTTCCTCAGCTTTCCATTGACATAAATAATTCCTCCTAACTCCTCATAATTCTCAAGTTATTGGCCGACAGGTCTCAGAGTGAAAATTTTCCCCCAAGAGCGGGCCTGCTGGCCCAACAGTGAAAATTTGCCGAAAGGGCGGGTTGGAAAACCATGGGGAGACCTTGGAAAAATTTTACCGCATGGGAAAAAAATCACATTTTTTCCCGTGCTCACACGGGTTCACAAGTCCACAAGGGACATGTGGTACTCCCTAAGGCAACGTGGGGAAAAGCAGGGAAAAGCGGGGTAGTGGGAGACAATTGTAAATTTTCTTGCGCAGGATGAGAAGTCATCTTTGCACTTGCACTCCCGCGAGTCCATAGAGGACACATAGCATCTTATAAGACAACATGGGGAAGGTGGGGCAATGAGGAGAAAAATTACTTAACGCCCCTAAGGGATAAGAGGGTCCAAAAACCTGCGCCTCTGCCAGCACCTCGCGATGCCACGTGATAGCCCCTGATTGGCTACGGGCCAGTGGAGCAGCAGAGAAAACTTGGAAAAAGTTTCCAAAAAAATTTTGAGATGCAAAGGAAAAAAAGGAACCCGTTTCTCCAATGATGCCTCCTGATGCCACGTGGCATCACTTGATTGGTTGCGGGCCGGTTGTGAAAATTTGGAAAATTTTCCCAAAATTTTCCAAAAGCACTAAGTTAAGAAGGGGATCCGCCCATCCACTGACACCTCATGGTGCCACATGTCCAAGCCTCTGATTGGTTGTGGGTAGGTATGGTGGAAGAGAAAATTTTAAAAAATTTCCCAAACATTTTTCCAAAGCTCCAAGGGAAAAATTCAGGCCGCGGGCCTGCCAATGAAAATTTTCCCAAAATTTAACGCTAAGTGAAGAAAACTTCAGAAGGCCATAACTTTTGATAGAGACCTCAATTTTGGGGAAAAAAGGACTTTCTAGAAAGCTCTAGATGTCCTCGTTGCACATAGATGATTGATTTTATTTTTTGATAAAGTTTAAGGGGTCAATTTTAAGAAAATAGTCTGTAGGATTTTTAAAAGCAAACTGGTAAATTTTAACTTATAAATTTTGTCATTCTTTCTCCTTCAACATGTCAAATAGACATGGGGGATTTTTCTTAGATGAATTTAGGATAGATTGGAAGGTAATTTTTCCTAATTAATTTCCAATTCAAATTTTTATAGCTTCAGACAACAAAATAATTGTGAAAGGTTTGGGCCCGATTTTGCAATGTTTGAAGGACTTTTCCTTAAGTGTTTTAGTCCAATTGAGTTCATTTATATCATAACATGTTAGACTTTAAATTTTGTATGTTATTTATTGTTTGCAGGTTCGAACTGTGCATTTTAGAGGAAGTATTTTCTAGTTTTAGAAAAATCAAAACAGAGGTCAATTTCTATAGGATCTGTTTATCATTTTTCACCTTACAAGTATGGAGATTCATTCCAATTCCAATCTACACATATTTTAGTTGATTCCATAACAAATCATTCAAGACCAAAATTCAATACTGATTTCCAATCTTTCACATTTCAAAGAGCCAAAATGCTGTATTTTTCTCACACGTATTTCTTCCTTTCAAAACAGAGATTTCAATACCTTGATATGATCAGATTAAATTTAACAATACAATTTGGGAAAATCATTCAAATTATTTATTTATTTCCAAAGGTAATTTTACAACTTATTTCTTTTACTCCTTCTAAAATCATTTATTGAACATAGGGTAGAATAATTATTTTATTTTCACGTGTTGCACGTTTCCACTTTCAGAAAAGGGACTTCCTAGTGCATGATAAACACAAATTTCCAATTGAAGAATATCATATGAGCAAGGTAACCACTTCAAATAATTCCAATGAAACTCATACAACCTCTTTTCCATTTGGTTTCAAAGTATAGTATAAAAAATAGTATCATTATTTCACATTCTTTCCAAATCAGCATACAAAGTGTAACTCTTTTACATTTCCAATTTCCACTTGTAGTCAGTACAACATATTTCTACTACAAACATTTACAAGTTCATCCACTTCAAGTGGGAAGGGTTACAATGAGATTTCATTTCATAAGGGACTGTTAAATTATCTTTTCACAGTTCCAGAACAACAACATGCATTCTTCTCTTTCTTCCAATTTTGATCAGAACAAGGCAGGGGAAAGGCAACACTCTCCACCCATCCAAGACATCCAATGAAAGGAGAATCCAACCTTATTCATTGGCCCCTGAGCCCCAACCACAATGTAATAAGAAACATATTTTAACTCATGGAAACAACAAGATTCCACATCACAAAGCAATCTTTTAACAAGCACATTTCAAATTAAAAACATAGTCCAAAACAAAACAACAGTTTTGCAACCACATGAAAGACATCACACAAAACTCAGACTTCACCATGTAAGCCAAAGGAGCAAGAATATATGGGTGAAGCTACTTATGCCTCCCAATGGGAATTGGGTATCCACCTGTAATAGACCGCCAATATAAAACATCTCCCATATGTCCTTATGCCCCCCACAAATTTCCTTATGCCCCCCCCCCCCCGCCCCCCCCCCACAAAGTAAGAAATGCAATGTCATTTCTTTTCAAAGGTAGAAACCCAATCCTAACTCCCTCCACACGAATTCTGATGCCACTGGAATTCCCCATAACCTTCTCCTACACCATTCCTAGGTAGTCTACCCAACTAGCCCACAAATATGCTAAAACATTCACACAATAACATGTACATTCGTAAAGAAAATGAGTATTTCAAGAGCCAAGCTCTTACCTCTCCATGATGAAGTTGTCTAAGTTCCAAAACAGAAAGCTCTATCCCAATGCAATCAATCCAACAAGCCAAGCACAAACATGTAACAATCTTCCCAAAAGATCCTCCAAGGCAAGATCTCCAATCAACAAGAAAATTTGCCCCAAGGAAGCATTCCAAAAGTTCAACAAACTAAAACAAAGTAAGGAGTTCTAATTTTATAGAAGAGGGAAGAGAAGAGGATGAGGTGGATCCATGTAGGATGCCACATCACACATCCTCAACTCTAAATCAAAATTCAAATTCATTCTCCAATGCACAATAAAGAGGTGGGTGAATAATATGACAAATTACTTACACACTCCAAAAATCCCACACCCCATAAGGACTGAAATTTAATAAAATGTAAGAAGAGTGCAATTAAAACTTACAATTAGTCATATCAAAATGAATAAAGAAGGTCTAAATTAAACCATCCAACCATAGGAAAGTTTGGTATGTAAATTTAAGAGATATGGGACAAGTCTAACTTGTCCCACAAGCCTCCAAAATCAGCCTCCAAGGACAAATCGGATTTCCAAGGAGGTGGAGTGTTTCATACTCCAAAATCTGAATTACACAACTCTTACACATACTTACACATCACTTACCACATCTAATACAAGAGCCAACAACTTCTAAAATTAATTTCTTATATCTCAAATTTGATTAATTTATTTATTTTAACAATATGATTACTCACATTAATTCTGCACAATTAAAAGAATAATGAAAGGGGTAAATGCATCACAAAATAAACACATGCAAATAATAATAAAAAAGAACCACATTAATAAAATACACATATCCCCTTGGTCACATTCAAATGTAATTCCCCCCCATGGGAATCCCTAACAAAATACAACACACACAAACAAAACTAGTTGCCATGGTGACCTTGTTGAATTCATCTAGAATTCCAATGTGGTTCATCTCCAATCCCCCGATTTTTGTTATGATAGTTTAACCTACAAAACAAAAATACCTCCTTCGGGCTCGTGTCCATATCAGAACATCCAAATGAATATAATATAATTTCAAAATCATCAATATATATATATATATATATATATATGAATGACAACGAAATCCAGACAATCAATAATATCACTTACAATTTCATCAGCAACTATATAATCATCAATTTTAAATTCAATTTTCTCGGTCTACTAAATATATCCAAATATGATATTTCCTAACAACATCCATAAATATATATAGCCATGTCCAACAACATGTCAACATCTATATAAAATGTCTCTAACAATCATCATGCATCATATATGAATCAGAGTCAACAATAATCCATGATCTGACATCTAACACCATACTAAATCAAAACTATAATAATGTCCATAATATAGACAGCAGTATCATGATCAATATCAAAAATTTTGAAGGGAAGTGGGCACTACATAAGGTGGCAACAAACCTATGAAAGGATGAATGCTATTTGAACAAGGTCACTAGTTCGATTATGTATTCTTGATAATAGAGAACTTTTGGAAAAGCGAGTTTTTGAGAAACTTAGGAGTGTTCTTAGCAATTCATGTAAACTAGTACGTTGTCCTAAATTCCAAGAGGATCCTTGTGCATATATTTCTATCCCAAATTGAAGTCCTTTAGATGTCTTTTTATGGTTTGAAAGGTGCTTCTTCATACGGAACGAAGCGATGATATCCTGCAAGTGCTTCAAGAAGGTGGAGGATGAACACTAAACATCACCAGAGTATTATGAAGGCATGAATTTATAGGTTTTGGATCTATTATTGTAAATTTTAAGTTTTATTGTACTTGCAATTTTTAAAAATTTAATGGATCGGCTATAAATTAACCTATAGATGTAGCGAGTTACTGAACTCCATAAACAATTTTGTTGTTGTCTTATCTGATTTTTACATTCTAATTTTTTGATATACTTCAACATTTAATCAGTCAAATATTATTTAAGATAAGAAAATTTTAATCAGTTCACGACATTTACCCGAAATAAGTAAAAGTGAAATTTGAATTGTTAGATTGAACGGATGATTAAGTTGATTTTTGTGAATATTAAAATCAATTCTTGATTGGTTTATGACTATTATAATTTATATTTTGATCAATTTTATAATCCTATCAATCATGAAAATTGATAAGTTTGATTGATCATTGTAATGCCCCATATTTGGCACATCCATACCAAACCAAAACCACTAAAATCCAAGAGAATGTTTTTTGAAACATATGAAATTAATTTTAGTTTAATCATCCTAATATTTCCAGTTTAAGGTACCCTTGGTCCATAATAATTTTATCAAATTCCATACTAACCTTTTAGCACCCACCTTAACTAATTAAATCCACCCACTTAAACTATAACACTATTTTATTTTCTAAAAGATAAAAGTTCACTTTGTTTTAAAATTACTCCCCACAAATTTAAAATAAAATTACTTAAAGTTATGCCCCATCCTAAGCTTTATGTTATTACGCCTATGCACCAAATTAATTAATTCAACCCAACACCTCCATTAGATCATAAAATTCCATAACTTAAAAGGTGTGAGGTATAAGTTTGAGCCCTTAGATTCTTTTAATCCCCATCCTTTGATCCTAGGTCTCCCCTACAACCCTAAATTTCCTTAAGGATTTTTTTATATCTTTTGTTTTCTGTTTTGGTTGCTTCATTTGCATAGGTTAAGGGAGAAGGCCATGGAGGGCATGAATTTTTTTTTACGTGCAGGTTTTAATGGAGGAGCATTTCCCCCATACTAAAATTATGTTTGTTTTTTTTTCTTATTACAACTAGTGTTTGAATATATATATAAACGTGGATCTTAATAAAACATTTTCCCAGTTTCATTTCCTTGATAGTGAGGCCAAGGCTCAAAAGAAATGGCGAAGGGGATGGGAAAGGGGTGATGTGACATGTGCAGGGGAAGGAGTGAGGGGGAGGGCGGAGTTAGTGTGGGGAGTGTGGGGTTTTTGTGTTGCTTGGCCACACCATAACTCAAGGTAGGGGGATTCAAGGGGCACAGATCGTGGCTAGGCCATGGCATGACCCTCCCCACTCAAAATTTTATTACAAACAAAAAACTTTGCAACATAACATTACGGTTTCCTATTTTATTTTTTTGATAATATGTGTGTGTGTGTGTTGGTATATGTAAATCTGGAATTCTATTTTTTGTAAGCACAAAAAACTAGTGTGTTCAAATAATTATGAGATCTTTTTTTTTTCAAAAGAAGTATACACACACACACACACACACAAAATTATAAAATTATAAGGATTTGGTAATGCATTTAGGCATAATGTCTAGTTTTCTAGTATTTCTCACATTGATAAAAATATCTCATTTCCAAAGAATAGCATGTTTTCAAAGCAGTAATTATGTGTGTGTGTGTGTGTGTGTGTGTGTGTGTGTGTGTGTGTGTGTGTGTGTGTGTGTGTGTGTGTGTGTGTGTGTGTGTGTGTGTGTGTGTGTGTGTGTGTGTGTGTGTGTGTGTGTGTGTGTGTGTGTGTGTGTGTGTGTGTGTGTGTGTGTGTGTGTGTGTGTGTGTGTGTGTGTGTGTGTGTGTAAGGATAATGTTTATTTCTAGGTTTGAATGCCTACATAGAAAGAAGAAAGAAGATATTACTGTGAAGATGAAATTATTACAATCACCCTAATTTCCATTTTCTTTTAAGAGAATGCAATTCATGCATAAAGTAAAATAAAAGGGACTATAATTTCAAGGGATATATTTTAGAATTTTCAACCAAGATCATTGCACTACGCCTTTAAATGACTAACAAATAACTTTTTCCTTTAACAATTACAGAATTAGAGTTATGTATCTTTAAGGTTTCAAAAGAAGAATACTATTTTTAATTCTACTAGCTAAACATTAAAAAATATTTTAAAAGAACCATTTCTTTTTATATGACCTTCCTTGACAAGAAAAATGCACCCCTTTTATAACATATATTAAAGGATAAAACAACAATTTTTCATTCCTTAGTTTCTTAACACACACAAGTAGAGCATCCATTGTTAAACACAAGAAGCTATTAAATTAGAATTTATTTTTTGTAATACAACAAGAAAGGTTAAAAGGGAAAGAGTAGAAAATTTAGCTTACTCAACATTCATTCATTCCATCAAATCTTATTTTCAAACATACACGATATTGAAATCTTTCCATTCCACAATTTTAAGCCTTTCAAATAGATAAGAGACATACTCATACTTTCCATGAAGAAATGTTGACAAAACATACATCATTAAAGCAAGAATAGAAGTTTATTTGAACATGAAAGACTCAAGGCTACAATATCCCAATACTTTTCTCTCAAAGAGAGGATCAAAGACACAACCTTTCAAATACATACATTTATGATCCTTATCAAGGAGATAAATTAACAAATGATACAACATATTTAAGCGCAAGATACAAGATACATCCCAAGATGGGAAACACTTAACAATGGTTATAATATCATTACAAGAGAATAATGAAATACATGAGAATAACCCTCCCCGAAATGGGGAACATCAAGTCAATATATTTCACTTTCCTTCTTAAGCTCCAATGTCATATCTTGCAAGTTTCCACTCTGAAATAATCTTCATAGCACAAGAAGAAAGGGCTTGGTTACCTCCCAACAATATAGAATCACATGCCATATCCAATAAATTGGAGGACATGTTAGCCTCCCTCCAAGCCCATGGTAGAGAGAGTAGAAACCCTCAAGAATTCACAATTAAGTGGGATAAGGGTAATAAACACACAAGAAAATTTTTACAACACACTCAACAATCAAAGAAACAATGCTACCACTTGAGGAAAACTTCATGTTTTCCCCAAAAGTGGAAGATTGGAAAAAATCCCATATGAAGCCAAAGTGTGAACTAACCATAGGAACACAATAATAATATTCAACTACCCTCTTAATCTCTCCAACCCAAGCATGAAGCATCCTCCTTGGAAGGAATTTCAAACCATAAATTATTTCTTTCCCAAGGATGGATAAAGAAGTTCAAACCATATGAAAATCCTTCTCCACATCAAACCATATGAGGGGAGGAATAAAAGAATACCAACATGGATTTCCCATAAAGCCATGTTGTGTAAGAGGGTATTCCTCCCTCTTCCCCAGGAACGTCAAAAATCCATCACAAAAACATGATGGAAGGAGAAAAAGAAAGAAAATACCAATCCAAAAATATGCGCATACAAACATAGAAAACAACAACACATTTGACACCATTTTTATTTTAAAATCACATTATATTATTGTAAATAAAAATGAAATAAATACATGGATTCCTACCTCAACAATGTATCTCAAACTCAAAGCAATCCTACACACTCCCTAGCTCCAAGCTCCACAAGCTCTCTCTCAACTATCCAACTCCAAAAGTAAGAATGACCAACAAGTCTCGACCCCTCTCCACGAGGGAGTATAAAAATAATTTACAATTTACAATCATCTCAAATGATAGGGTGACATATGTCACCCACCTCATCTCCCCATAAAGTATTCCAAAAAACACAAAGAGGGTAAAAGAAATCCCATTTAGGAGGTAATCTCTGAAATTCCCCAAAATTTAAATAAATCCAGCACCGTTAAACTTTTGAGAAACACAAAATATAACCATCCTCACAATATGGTGACATGTAAGGGGTCAAATGGGAGGGAAGATCCCATTTATTCTTGAAAAGAGATCCCCCTACCCATAGGTAGGGTTCAAGGGGCTCACTACAATGAAAGGGGAACTCCCAAAGTGAAAAGAGGTCCCTAAAATTGTCACATTTAGCCCAAATTCGAGATTCGTATAAATGGAACAAAGGTTGAGGTGGTGGACCCAACCAAAGAGTGATTATCTGGTTCCAACATCTTAATAACAATTTTAATTAATCCTAATTCATTTCTAACACATGTTAGGACTAGTAAGTCCTTAAACTAGTTAATCACAAGACTAAAAAAATCAATACAACATAATTACAATTAGGAATCACTCATGGTGTCCCAAAAATGAACATGCCAAAAACATACAAAGCTACAAATAATCATGCATGGCTAGGACTCAGCATAGTCGGTCGCTTGTGAAACTCAAGGCGCAACTACCCTAAAACCCACATTTTCCTATGCCCTGTAATCTGCACACTCAATGCAAACATTAAACATACACTCTTGATAAAATATATTAATTAAATAATCTCAATAAATAAATCATGGATAATTTACACTATCTATACCATAATAAATGTCAGTATGAATTGGGTAAACACTAATCATATACATCCGTATTAGCTCAAGCTATAATATCCATCTAAGCATTACATGACTACATCTAACTAGCCATTACAAATCAAATTATCACCAAGTATATGAAAAAAACATACGTAAATCCATCACATATGAAACGAATCCAATTGTACCATATTCTACTCATAACCAAAACAATATTATGCAAATGCTAAGATAATGATCCATATACTAGCTTGGCACTATGCACCTAAATCACCGCAACTATAATTGGAAGAACCATAATAAGAACATATAGTAGCTAAATGGTGCTAAAATCCATGTCCATAATCAATTAAAGGTAATGGTTAGTGAAAGAACTAATGTAAGAAGAGGTGGGAAATACATCCCCCTCTCTTAAAATTATACTTCCTCCTTGAATTCTCTGGAAGAGATAAGGATATCGAGCCCTCAATGGTGTAGCATCCTCCCACGTAGCTGATGTCTCATCATATTTGTCCCACTCCACTCTAAGTTTTTCCAAGTCTCACCCTCGTACGGTCAATCTGTTATGCTCCAAGATGTGCATGGGCTCTAGTCTTCACTGTCCTTTTTTCTCCACCTATAATGCCAACCAATCCAATACATTAGAAATATAAGGCACAAATTTTTGTAATACTGAAACATGAAACACATAATGGGCTCGGGCTAGGTGTGGTGGAAAAACTAAGTGGTAGGAAACTAGACCTATGACCTCCATGATCTCAAATGGCCTCATAAAATGAGGACAAATCTTAGAACCCTTTCCATAAAATATTGAGCTCTTATGTGTCCGAAATCTCAAGAATACTTTTTCGCCCACTGCAAAGTTACAATTAGTCCTCTTGGTGTCTGTATATGCCTTTTGGCATGCTCTAGCCTACTCAATATGTTTCTTAATAAAAATAACTTGTTGCTCCACATCTTGAAGGTAACCTGGCCCAAGTACCACCCTATTGTCTAGCCAATCCTAACTCAAATGTGTCATGTAAGGTCACCCATGCTAAACGATAGGGAGCCATACCGCTATAATGGTGATAACTATTTTTGTAGGAAAAATCGATAAGGTGTAGGTAATCCTCACACTTCTTGTGTTGTTCTATCACATACATGCACAACATATCCTCAAGTACCTAATTAACCTTCTCAATATTCCCATTAGTCTCTGGGTGATGTGTTGAATTGAAGTTAATCTATGTTCTCAGAGCATCCTGAAAGGAAGTCCAAAAGTATGAAGTGTAGATGGTGTCCTTGTAATTGATGATGGTCTTTGAAATCCTGTGGAATCTGATAATATCTGTCATAAACACTTTTGCAATGGCAAGTGCATTATAGGTGACCTTGGTTCATGAAAAGTGTGTATCCTTGGTTCAATTTTTCCACAATGAACATGATGGCATCATGATGATAAGAAGACATAGGGAGATCGACAATTAAATACATGGAGATGGCATCCCATTTCCACTCGGGAATTTTGTGAGGATATAAAAACCCTGTGGGATGAGAATGCTTGGCCTTGACCCTTTTATACTAAAGGACATGATGTAAAAAATATACCATATCTCATCGGAGACCAGGGCAATAATATAACTCTCTTAGATCATCGTGCATCTTCTTCACTTCTAGATGTGTTGCATATGGCACCTGATGAACCTCTAAAAGAATGAAACTTTTAAGATCACCTGCCTTATGTAGATAAATGAGCCTCTTAAACCAAAGTAGACATCTACTTCTAAAATACATCCTGAATATCTACCCTCTAAGGAAGACTATTACTCAAACATCTGCTTAGCACCCTCATAGAATCTATCTCCTGGAAGATGTTGGAGAATCATTCCTCGAAGATCAGATAGTAGAGTCATAGTGGTAATCACATGTCGTCATCTACTCAACGAATATGTGATGACATTCTCATTTTCTTTTATATATTGGATGTCCATGTCATACTCACATAATAACTCCATCCAATGTTGTTAACGATCGTTGAGATTTGGATGTGAGAAAATATGATGAAGGTTGTGATGATCAGTCCTCAAAATGAAATGCCTACCCAAAAGGAAATGACACCAATGCACTAGAGCGTCCACTACTGATGCCATCTCCAAGTCATGGGTATGATAGTTAAGCTCATAATCCTTGAGATTACGTGACTTAAAAGAAATGACCTAATGCTCCTACATGAGAGCTACTCCTAGAACCTCTAATAGAGCATCAGTGCATACCAAAAACTCTTATGTTGGATCCAGAATTGCTAAGATAGGTGCCATGGTCAATCTCTCCATAAGTAACTAAAAATCATGTTCACACTTTTCTGACCGGTAAAATTTCTTACCTTTCCGCTGAAGAGAAATAATAGGATGCACAATGCTAGAAACATTTTGTATAAATCTTCGGTAATGCCCTGCTGATCCCATGAAAATACTCACCCTTCACACTTCTGTAAGAACTAGATCATTTTTACTGCAAGACTTATAGTTCGACTCTTACTGAGGGATCTAACATTGGTTATATGCCTACACCTGACATGGACAAAACCTCACATTTTTAGATGACCATGATCTGATAGAATAGTTTACTCTCCTATATGAGATGGGGAAAAATAGTGTGGTCTAGCACATGAATATTTACATAATTCATGAACATAGAAATATCTATAAGATATAAAATCCTAATGGAGCGGGGAACAAGAATATATCAATATATCATCGATAAACACCAAGAAAAAACAATCCAACAAGGTCTTGAAAAACCCCGTTCATGAGGCTTATAAAAATAGTTGGGGTATTGGTCAAACCACGAGGTACAACCGTGAACTCATAATGCCCATAATGAGTACAAAAATTTGTTTTGTAAATATCTTCATCTGTAATGGACAACTGATGATATCTAAATTTGAGATCAATCTGGTTCCCCTCATTTGATCAAATAAGTCATCAATCCTCATAAGTAGATAATGGTTCTTCATTCTGCCCTTATTAACTTGCCTAAAATCAACATATATCCTGAGATAATTTTCCTTCTTTTTCAATAAAATAACTAGTACTCCCCATGGAGAAACACTAGGGTGAATAAGGTTGTTCTCCAACAACTCCTCTAGCTGAATATTGAGCTCTTAAAGCTCTGGATTTTTGATAAAATAAGGTTTCGTAGATACTACTATTGCTCCTTGTACTAGGATTATGATGAAATCCACCTATCTACGAGGTGGTAAATCAGGAATATTTCTCGGAAACACATATGTGAACTCCCTCAATATTGTATGCTAATCAAGAGGTGAATGCTCTGAAGTACTCTTGTATCGATAACTGATTGTGATCGTAAAAATTTAACATCCATTATACATGCTCCACTTTATTTTCTTAGCTAGGATCATACGCAAGGAAATAGGCCTTTGTATCCCAGAGATAGCAACTGAGTTTCCAAGGTCATCATAACACTCAATGATCTTCCCTCTACAATATACTTTGGCCCAATGAGACTCAATCTAATCCATTCATAGAACAACCTCATATGAATGTAAGAGAAACACTCGAATATATAAGGTAGTGGAGAATAATCCCAAATCGAGTATACAACTCTCCACGTTGGTATCCACTATGATTTTGGGCCCAAAGGAAAACTCATCCTGCCAACTATCTGGCTACCTAGCCACCACTAGCCGATATTGGTCCACTAAAGAAGGTGATATAAATGAATCTGATGCTCTTGAATAAAAAAGAACTAAGACAGAAATACCCCTAATAGTACATGTCATCTCCAAAACCGTGGCTTGATGCTCAACCTCGAGGTTATCTACTATTACATAGACATGAGGGGAACATCCTACACCTATCACTATCTGCTCGGAGATAGGAGATCTCTGTCTATCAATGGTGGTGGGTTTATGTGGACAAATACACACATAGTGATCAGGGGACCCACAAAAAAAACATCCTACTATACCTCTCTTATAAGGGGTCCCTCCTGTACTTTGATGTACCAAACCTGCTAGCCTAACCGTAGCAAACTACTGAGTACAGGTTGGTTGTACCCACTAGGTATCATGTATCCTATCTCTACCTATAAAAAAAAAACTCCTCAAACACCATCTCTTTGTATACTCTGTGTCTACCTAGTCATTTTTTGCTATTGTGCATGGTGTTGTGATTGTTGTTGTGTGTGCTGTGAAATCCTCGAGACTAATTTTGGTGGCATGAATCCTGCTCTAGAGGGTATTTTTGTACCCTATAACCTCTGATCTTGAAATGACTACATCATCTCCTGAAACTTATCCATATTCATGTCTATGTGCTCGTGGGCCTTGTTATTGTTCTCCTATGTTAGATATGTCTTCTCTACAACCTTTGCAACTGTTAGAGGAGATAACATCCTGACATTCCCGTCTATATCTGCACTAAGTACCTGAATGAACCTATTGACTTGTAATTTCTCATCCTGAAAATAATCCACACACTGCAACAAATCTAGAAATTGGCTCTCATATTTTTTAACTGTGCCTGAACCTTGTCGAAGATCATGGAGCTTGTCGATCCTCTTCTGAAAAAAATTCCCAAAAATGTATCGGTCTCTAAATAAATCCTCAAACAACTCCCAATTCATCATATCTCTAGTCAGATGGATCTTTCACTCTTAATTCCTCCACCATACATTTGCTACGTTACGGAGGACATGTATCGCGAACCTATCCTTAACATTTCTCTCATATGAGTGGAATCCAAAGAAAATATCAATGCTCAAGAACCATGACTCGGCCCCAAATCCATCTTAGGTGCCACTATAAGTAGGAGGTTATAGACGAAGGAGATCCCTAATCATACTACATGTGTAGGGATCCTAATGTTAATGTCACACCATCCTCTCAACTGGCGAGTTTGGGCATCATTCTTGAAATGGTCCCTTAATGATGTGAGAGTGGCTACAATGAAGCAAGGCCACTCTCTCAAGGTGAATGGAAGGGATACTCGACCTCTCGTGTTTCTGAGTATTAAGTTGATATGACTATGAATGTTCATCCTCATCTGGCAATGTATCATCTCCTAGATGATCATCCTTCTCTATTGGATCCTGTTGTGGAGGGAGACAATGTTGCAAGACCCCCACCATTTTTTGTAGCAGCTCTAATATTTGTGATCTAAAATCAGGGGCACATGGCTGGGGTGTAAGGGACCTACGTCCAAAATCCCTGACTAAACAAAGTCTTGAACCACGTACATGCATCCTATGTACAACACGAAGGGGTAGGTTATAAGTTTATACAAGGTAGCAGAAATGTTTTAAGTGTTTTACATTTATAGATTTAACAATTTTAAATTTAAGGTTAAAATTACCCAGAGCATCCGGCGTAGTAACTTGAGCTTTCTTACCAAATATAATGCCTCATATTTGGCACGTTGAAACCCAACCAGAACAACTAAATCCTAGATTTTTTTTTTTCTTTTGGAATGTATTAAATTAATTTAAGCTTATTCATCCTAATGTTGTCGGGTTAAGGTACTCCTTAGTCCATAATAATTTTATCAAACTCCATACTAACATTTTATCATGCCCCCCTAAGTAATTAAATCCATCCACTTAAAATATAACACTATTTTATTTTCTTAAAGATAAAATTTAACTTTGTCTTAAAATTATTCCCCACAAATTTAAAATCACATTACTTAAGTTTATGCCCCACCCTCACCTTCATGTTATTACCCCTAGGCACCCAATTAATTAATTCACCCCCATACCCCCAGTAGTTTATAAAAATCCATAACTTAAAAGGTGTGAGGGTGTATTTTGATCCCTTAGATTCTTTCAATGCCCACCGTTTGATCTTAGGAATCCCCTACAAGGATGTTTTTAAATATTTTTTTTGTCTTTTGGTTTCTTTATTTGAATAGGTTAAGGGAGAAGGCCATGGAAACCATATGGAGGCTGTTGGTGCCATTTTTAAGCTTGCACCATGTTTCCCTAAAATTTTCAAATCTATATCTGCTCAAAAACATTTTACCCTTTGAATTAATGGTCTAAATTTCTTCCCCTAGAGTTGAATGCTTTAAAATGCTCACAAACTTGTTGTTTTGCCCTAATTTGAAGGAATAATCCAAGTTTTCCCTTTTCTGTGCCCTAGTTCTTCCAATTTTGCGGGCTATGTCATTTTTTCCCTTTATCAGATCATGGAAAAATCAAAATTGATCAATTCATACTTGTTTGTATTTGAAAATCCAATCCCAAGGTCGAAAATGTTCAAAAATCATGCTTCAGTTGATTTAAAATCAAAAAATTTGCCATCCTTGGTGAAAAAATTGAATTCTAGGGCATCCTTTGAATTTTTTACATTTTGACGGTCATACAGGGCATCATTTTCCCGTCAAATTCATCCTCAAGAGGTATTGGCAATGTGGTAGGTTTTCATTGGCCGAGGTGGGTTGGAGGGTGGTCGGATTCCCTTGGAATTTTTAGACTTTACTTTATGAAAATTTTTAAAAGTCAAAACTTGGCCCAAAACCCCATAGCCAATCGGGAGTGGACACGTGTCCATAAAATACCAAAGGCGGAGGAGCAGGGCCGATGGGGGACTTAGAGTTTTTTGGCTCTAATTCTGGATAAAGTTTCAAAATTAGTTTTTCCCCTGCTCCAATCAGAGGAGGACATGTGGCAGTACACATCGGTGCAGAGTGGGTCAGTGCAAGCCGAGTGGAAAAAGGTGGGATTTTTTCCCTTTTCACAAAAAAGTTAAAGTAAATTTTTGGCCCGAAATCCCATGAATAAAACATAGGTGAGACACGTGTCCAAAATTTACAAAAGGGGGTGTGGGTCAACCATTGGAAATTCGTGAAAGACATTTCAAAAAGATTTGTAAAAAAGACTTTATAAGGAAGAAATTTAGAGCTTGGACCTGTGAGCGAATAGGAGATGGACCACTGGTAGCGACATAGTGGGTCAAGAGGGAGGGAATTTTTTCCCTTTGGTGGGTTAAAATGGAATTTTAAGTGCATGGGCCACAATGAATCACAAGGAGACACGTGGAGGAGAGAAATTGGAGGTGCGGGCCCAAAAGGAAATTTTTCCCTTTTGCCAAAAGGACTTCAAAATCAAATTTTGAAGCACTGGCCTGCTAGCGAATCACAAGGAGACACATGGCGAGGGAGAAAATCAGAGGTGCAGGCCCACGGGGAAAAAAGTGAATTTTTTCCCAATTTTCTCATAAAATGTCAAAATGCACAGAATTGAAGCGTGATTTCAATGGGACCCACCATATGCCAAAATGTGTTAGCTCCAAATTTCAAAAGGTCAGAGGGGCAGGAGAAAAAGTCAAATTTTTCCATTTGTTGGCCAAAAAATGTGGAAAAGTCAAAAATAATCCCAATTTCAGTCCCAGTTGTTTTTTGACACATGGAGGGCCCAGATTAAAGGACAGATGAAAAGATTGATAAGATCGACGGTTACTGTGCATCCATTTATTTTGACCACCATGGGAGCTACAGGAAGCTTGGAATCATGATTTTTGCATCAAAATTCATCAAATTTATAGTGATTTTGTGTTGTCTTGGCCTTCCAAGATCATTGGCATCACTTTCATGGCTTAATTCTTTGATTTGAGGTGTTTTTGTAATAAATTTTTACCTCAGCCCGAGTAAACACGTGTAATGTCAAAATCAAAAAGTTGCAGACGTAATTTAAAAAGGTAAAAAGGTGAAAATGATGAGTAAAAGGTGTTTTCATGCCTCAATGATGAAAAACATGCCTCTAGGATGGATAATGATCTAGATATTTGTAATGATTTAATCTTTTTGGGCACACCTGGCAACCTACGAATGTTTTTCTATTTGATGTCATTTTCATTGAATCATGAGGAATTTTTGTAACAAACTTGATCCCATGGCATATTCTTTTCTTGGGAAAGAAGGCTCCAATGTGGCATAAGGTATATAATGCATTTTGGAGAAATTGTAAAGGGTTGGGAGTTGAAAATCATGAGCAAATTCTAAGAGAAAGCTCATTTTTCTGAGAAACCCACCAAAGAACTAGAATAATTTCTTCTGTGTTGGATCTTCATGTATGTGAGTTGGTTACAAGTGTATAGCCATCACACAACTCTGAGATTGTTCATGAAACTCTCCCCTGCTGATGAATCTAACAAGCTTTTGAGTTAATTTGTGTTTTCCTTGTGAATATGATGTCTGTTATCATTTTTAAATGCTTGCAAATAGTTTTCATTGTTCTTATTGCAATCTTGCATAAAAAGTATTTAGAAATCACACAAAATCTCCATTTCTTGTTTATAGTTTAGTGGCATTTCCAATCTCATGTTCAGAAGAACCTTCATCTGATAAAGAGATAAACAAATTTAAAATCACTTTACCTTCCTTGACTGCAGAGATTGCTTGTAAGCCTTTGGGGGTACCTTAGGCATGGTTTGATCATGGATTTTTGTGTTTAATTGAGTTCTTTACTTCAAGATTTTATGGTGAATTCTCAAATATTGTGTGAAGAGTGCATAGCTTGGGTTTCCATTTGTGCCTCTTCTGGTTGAAATAATATCTTGATTATTTGAAGCATTTTATCTGATAGTTGTTTCAAGTATTGTAAAGGTTGTCAAAGATCTGATATATCCCAGTTTGTCTCATCAATACCCCACAAAAAAAAAATCATTCAGAACAACCCATCCTACCCATACTACCCCTGCATCTGCATTGTGTGTCAACAAAAGAATACAATCCATTCACAAAAATGAACAAAGCAAATTAGGAACATACCATGTCTCTAGCATCCTTATCCTTGTCTTGAAAGCATTTCCATCATTTAGTAGTGACATCTCTGTTGAGTTTGAATAGTGGAAGATTGATCATGTTTTCCCAAGGCCATCTCCATACAATATGCATAGTATAAGGGATATCTCCACCTCCTTCATAAAACAGAGGCTGCAATATAGGTTCTCTTACCTTGGTTGAAAGGCACAACCTAAAATAGTGAGGGTTAGATCAAAATCCTTTCAAAGTGCTATCCATCTCTCCACAAATCTGAGTTCCAGTTAGATCACCTCCCTGGCTACAAAATGACACACATCATGACCTATCTGAATTCAAGCTTCATCTCTGATGCTACTCAGACTGAAAAGGAGAACAAATTTGGGTACCAACACTTTCTGGTGCCGCTGTTGGGGATTTTTTGGAATTTCTTGGTGTTTGTGAAGTGTTTGAAGAGTTTGAGCATTTGTGTTTCCAAGTATTTGATCTGGTACATTGGTAAAATATCATTATATGCTTCATATCTGCAAGTTTTAAACAAGGGTTTCAAGTTTTGTCTGCCCTTTTTCCATTTCCTAGCAGTTCATACACTTTGGGTGCATTGTGATTGATTGATTTAAGAAGAAGAAGGTCTGATTTATAAGGCTTTGCAAATTTTTCAGTGCTAGAAAACATTTGACAGATTATTTTAGTGCATTCTTATACAACTAAGGTGAAATTCCTTAGTGGCGACTCCATGCTGATTTGATCTTAAAAATACTAGTTTTCTTACCTTTCTGTCATTTACTTTTGTGTTGCTAATCCCTGCAAAAGTGGAAGGAAGAAGATCTCTCTTCATCAAGGACTCTGCTAAGAAGTTGTTTACAGATTCAAGAAGCTCAGAGCTAGAGGGAAGAAAAGTGTGGAAGGTTGTTGGAGACTTGACTGCAAGAAAGGAGATCCCTATTATTGAGTTTGAAAGCGAGTAACCTATTATTGAGGACTCCAATTCTTATTCAAGGGGTTCTGATTTAGACAACCGTATTGCTGATTTGAATTCCCCATTAGGTGAGGGACCTTCTTATTCATTTAAAAGGCTTTCTCCTAAATCTGGTCCTTGTATTTTCTAAATTTTCTAGACATCATCAAGAAGGAGAGCCCTTAAGAGAGATTTATTTTGAAGATTTCATTCCCAATTTCCCCAAAGATCTCTCACTCCTCATCATTTTTTTTCTCCTCCACGATTACCACCACAAAATAATATGGCTCAGCCTATACCTCCATTTGTTTTTAACACCTTTGCTCCCATATATTTTAGAGGAATGGATGGTTACCTCAAATGTTGTTCCACAAGATGTCAGACATATGTTGCCAAAATTTCCAGGGCAATATTGCAATAACTGGTGATCAACATCTCAAACTCTTTGTTAATATGATGGAATATTTTGAGATAGAGTCTAAAGATGTGTTTATTAAGTTGTTCATTCATACAGTAGAAGAATATGCTAGGGATTGGTACAAGGTTTTGCCTGATAATTCTATTGATTCATGGACTGAAATGAAAAATGCATTTAGGTTGCAATATGGTGACAAGACTGATCCTAGATTTCTTTTGTCCAAGTTTGAGAATATCAATAAGAACCCTAATGAATCAGTCCATGACTTCAACATAAGGTTTAACAAAATTTTGAGAAGGCTGCCTATTGGTTTGAGACCTTGTGATGAATCTTGTTTGATCAAGTATGCAAATGTTGTTTCACACGGAATGTTTCAGCTCTGTGGAATAGACTTGCTTCTATCCTTTCATTCCTTTGAGAAAAAGATAAGGGTTAGGGCTAGGAGGAATACCTATTGAATGTTGAGATGGTGTGCACGTACCGTAGAGAAAGATTAGATCGACTGCAAAGAAATCCTTTTTGTCTTGGAAGGAAATCTCAAACAAGTTGGTGAGAGATGAGAAGGGAATTGGGCAGACTTCACAAGGTAAGCCTAGGCAGTAAGCACAAGATAAATTTGACAATCATCCTAGGGGTGATCAAAGACAAGATGATAGAGGTAAAGGACATACGGGAGGGGAAAATAGACAACCCCAAGCACATGAAAGTAGATTGGTTCCTGGCCCTCTAACTACCAGGGTTGATATTGTTGATGAAGTTTCTGATATGGATTGGTGTGATAGATGTTTTCTTCATCATCCTCCATGTGAAGTGGAACAATAAGTTGATGAAGCTGATAATGAGGATGGAACTGATGATGATATTTGCATGATGGGTTGTTCTTCAAGTTCACAACAAACAACAACATCAATAGAGGTAATAAGTTCTAGGACTTGTCATCAGCAATCCGGCACTATGATAATTCTTCACTGGGAACTCCTCGTGCTATGATTATTTACTAATGCACAGCCTTTAGTTTGGTGGACGTAATCTGGAAACAAAACAACAACATAACACAAGAATACCATTGACTATGATAAGACAGAATGACGACAAATCTGAAATATCAAAATAAATTATAATATTAACATGAAACTGTTACAATCTCACCCATGAGATTCTTCAACAAGACTATGGGAGAAACTTTACAATTACACCTCTTGATGGCTTCTTCAACACACCTTTAACTGATGGCTTCCTTTGCACACTTCCTACAATATTTCTCACTACTTCTTTCTATGCTAAATGAGGGGGGTAGCCTCTCTATTTATAGAACTTACAGGCTTATCCATCTTATCTCTAAGATAGGATAAGAAATCCACTCTGACGAATCATATTCCATACCTTAACTCTTATCTGTACATGTAAGCTTATCTCTTAAGATAAGATAAACCTTATCATTTTACATGCGTTCCACATTTTTAGAATTTTTACAAATAAAATACACAAAATATTTATGACCTCACTCCTTGTCCTTATTACTAATATAATATTCTAATTCCTAATCATGTAGACCCTACTTCTCTAATTACCCAAACTTTGACATTTTAACATTACCGGACCACTTACGACAAATATTTACTTTTTACAACATTCCTATTGTACTTTGACTGTTACCGTACTCCACATTATTTGCGGCGTCGTACTGGCAGCGCCGTTATCTTCTATCGGACGCTACTACTAATTACACTTAACAACATTCTATTCCTAATACATACATTAATGAAATAGAAATTATGGAGGAAAATTTTAGTGTCGACAGACTGTTGCTACCTTTTGGGATTGCATCAAATGGGTACACGTATTTCTCCCTCCTCATGATCTTGAAGTTGATGTAGTGCAAGCTTTTGAAATTTCTAACAATGACTTTGAATACTTAAGAGCTTTGATGATTAATAAGTATGATGGTTGTATCCCTTTGGAGGAAGATAGATAATTGTTGATGAATGTTTTTGTTGCTAAAGAGAAGGACTATAACACTAGAAGTAAAGTTGTTAAGGGAATTTTGCCTTAATCCAAACCTAAAACACCCTTGCTTAGAATCATTCCAAAAGAAGCTCCTAGGAAAGAAACACATGCTAAAAGCTCTGTTGTCCCAAAAAAAAATTACAGTCCTCATCATGCCCAAGCTGCCAAGAATCCTTTGCCATCTAATGAATCTTCTTGTCTCCCTTCCAATGTTGTTTTGCCAAAGAGTGTCCCCTATGACATAGCCCAAGTATTGAGCCAAATTAAAGTGATTGTTCCAATCATTGAGTTGCTTAGAATTCCTGAGCATAAGAAGAGAGCATTTGAGTACTTGGGATTGAAATAAGAGAAGGTTACTCCAGGGAAAAATGTAAATGTTGTTGAAACCCCACCTTAGATCATTGTTGACCTTGAAACACCACCGGCAGTAAAAGATCTTGGAGAGACACCTGAGGTATATTTGGGGACATCCTTGGTTAATTCCCGAATGTTGATCCATTCTTCACAACTTTGATCATAAAAGATAGGCTACTTCACAATTGTATGTTTGATTCCGTTGCATCATGTAATGTCATGCCTCTAGAATTCATGAATGAGTTGGATATCAAAGTGACAGTAGCCTATGGGAAGTGTACTTCCATGGATTCAAGGGAAGTGTCGGTGTTTCGTTGTGTGAAGGGATTGGTAGTGCATCTTGCATCTTATACAGGGAGGAATTTAAAATTGGATTTTGTGATTGTTGATTGCCCTACCAAATGGGTTATGCTTTTGTCAAGAAAATGGGCTGCAAGTGTTGGTGGTAGTGTTCACATGGACATGTATTTTCCAAAAATTCCAATTGAGGGCATCCTTGTTAAACTTTATGGTGAGAAGAAGATGTTGCACCTAATTGAAGATCCCAACAATGCTTCCTATGAAGTGTTGTTTTCTGATGTAGATGTGGAGAATTTCATTGGTTTTGCTGATGGAAAAGAAGATAAGATGTTCAAATAAAAGTGCCTTGATATGGTAGGTTCTCCATGGACATTGCTATTTGATGAAGCTTGCTCCAAATTTGGGAATGGTACTGGTATAGTTCTGCTTTCTCCTAGCTTGGAAGAATTTATTTTTTCCTTCAAGCTTAATTTTGAATGTACTAACAACATTGTTCAGTATGAAGCGTTTTTTTTGGGTCTGAGAATTGCATGGAAGTATGGTGTCAAGGACATCATTGCAAAGGGAGATTCAGAGCTAGTTTTCAAACAAATAAGAAAATTGTATGCAACAAAAAATCAGCAGATGAAGCAGTATAAGCATGTAGTTTGGGATCTAGTTGAGGTGTTTGATTCCTTCAATATTATGCACCATGATAGAAGTTTGAATGTTTCTGCTGAAAAGTTGGTAGTGTTGGGGTCAAGATTTTGATTTTGTACCATTTCACCTTAGTGTGAGTACAATGTTGAAGTGTTGACTAGGCCAGCTGTCCCTGACAACATCAAACATTGGAAAGTGTTTGGTGATGATTCTCAAGTGCGAAGGTTCTTGCAAAATCAAGGTGATTTTTTAGATCAGCATATTGATTGGGAACCAATGGTGTGTATGACTAAAGGAAGAGAGACTTTTTTTGGAAAAGATATCATCCAATTAAAAATAAACACCATTCCTAGATGTCTTGTTGCACTTGAGTCAAATTTTAACAATATTGATTGCATCATAAATAGAATCATGTCTACCTCGAGGGATGTGAAAGAGCTTGACTTGGGAATAGAGGACAAACCAAGAAAATTTTCGTGGGGTAGTAGTCTAAACAAAGAGGAGAAACAGTCTTAGGTTCAGATGTTACAAAAATATCAGGATTGTCTTGCATGGTCATATTCAGAGTTGAAAGCATATAGAAAAAATTTATTTCAGCATGAGATCCCTCTTGAAACAAATGCCAAACCATTCAGAAAAAGGCAAAGGCCAATTAATCCTCTTCTCTCCATGAAAGTGGAAGAGGAGTTAAATAAGTTGAGAGATATAGGTATTATTCCGCCCACTAGATATTCATCTTGGGTTGCAAACCTTGTGCCAGTCAGAAAGAAGAACGGAGACATTAGAATTTGTGTGGATTTTAGAAATCTAAACAAAGCATCCATGAAAGACAACTATCCCTTGCCAAATATGGAAAATATGTTGCAGCTTGTGACAGGGTCTGAGTTGCTTTCTACATTGAATGGTTTCTCCAGATACAATCAAGTGGTAGTCAAAGAATCAGAAAGACATAAGACAACATTCACTACTCTTTAGGGAACATATGTTTTTTCTTAGGATGCCCTTTGGTTTGAGGAATGCTGGTGCCACTTTTCAAAGAGAAATGGATGTTTCTTTTGTTGGTTACATCAATGAGTTCATTGCAGTTTACCAAGATGATGTGACTGTGTTTTCAAGGCAGATAGGTGGTCATTTACAGCACTTGGAGAAGATGCTGATCAGACGTAGGGAGTATGGCATTTCTCTTAATCCAAAGAAGTTTCTTTTTGGCATGCAAAATGCCAAGCTTCTTGGTCACATTGTGTCAAAATATGGTGTTATGATAGACCCTGAGAGAGTGGAATTAATTAGGAAAGTACCTATCCCTAGAACCAAGAAAGGCATCCAATCTTTCTTTGGTCAAATTAATTTTATTAGAAGGTTTGTTTCCAACTTTACTGAGTTGACTCTTCTAATCACAAGGATACTAAAGAAGGACTAAGTTGTCAGGTGGGAGGAGATTGGCATTCAATATTTTGAAGGAATTAACGATGCACTTAAACATGCACCTATTTTAGCAGCCCTAAACTGTAATAAGCCTTTCCAAATCATTTCCTTTGCCTCTGAGTATACCATTGCTTCTGTTTTGCTGCAAAAAGATGAGAATGGGGATGAGAGGCCTATTTCCTTCTTTAGTAATGCTTTACAAGTAGCTGAGCTGAAGTATACAATCATGGAAAAACAAGCATTTCCCTTGATGAAAGCAACAAAAGTTTTCAGGCCTTATATATTGAGTTCAAAATTTGTTGCTTATGTTCCCCACACCATGGTGAAAGACATCTTATCAGAGATGGAGGTCTCCAGTAAAGATGTAGATGGGTGAAAAAATTGTAGGAGTATGATATGGACATCCAAATCACAAAGTTGGTAAGAGGTTTGGTGAAAGCAACTCGCAGAATGTGGAAGTGAATCAACTAGAGGAAGAAAGGGTAGATGTGCTTACAAATTTGGTAAGTTCTAAGTGGTACAAAGATGTTATCTTCTACCTCAGACACCTATGTTTCCTTAGTCACTTGAATTAAAATCAGAAAAGAGCCCTCAAGATGGCTTCTAAAAAGTATATCATCATAGACCTTGGGCTAGCTTGGAAGAACCCGGAAGGTGTCCTCTTGAAATGCATAACTGGAGATGAAGCTCCCAAGATAGTTGCTGATTTCCATGGGGGATTTTGTGGAGTACACATTTTTGGAAGAGTAATAGCACATAAGATTTTGAGATCTGGTTATTGGTGGCCTACTATCTTCAAAGATGCAACCCAGTTGGTTAAAAAATGTGATAGTTTCCAACGTTTCTCTGGAAGAATGAAAGCTTCAGGTTCCCTTCCTTTGCAGCCTGTATTAATTGAATCTCCTTTCAAGTTATGGGGGATGGACTTCATTGGTGAGATTTCATATCCTTCTAGTGCTGGCCATAAGTGGATCCTTGTAGCCACTGATTATTTTACAAAATGGGTAGAGGCAATCCCCACCAAGAAAGAAACGCAACAAATAGTTATGGACTTGTTGAATCAAATCATATGAATATTTGGAGTCCCAGTCAAGATTGTAACTGATAATGCCATGTGCTTTAGATCCAAACCTTTAATGGCAATGTGTAATGAATATGGAATCAATCTGACTTACTATTCAATCTATAACCCCCAAGGGAATGGACAAGTTGATTCCAACAAGAAGAATTTGTTGAAGATCATTAGAAGAACCTTGGAGCAAAACAAGAAGAAATGGGGTGAACAATTGAAATTTGTAGTTTGGACTGATAGGATAACTCCTAAAAGAGATACTGATAAAACCCATTTGAATTGGTGTATGGAACTCAGGCTTTGCTTCCCTTGCACCTGCAATTATCTTCACTTCAGTTTTCCCAACAGTTGGAAGATCAAGAGCTTGGCCCATATGAATTAAGGATCAATCATATTATTGAGCTTGATGAGGAGAGAAGAGCATCCCATCAAAGGCGTGTCAAATTTAGGGAAAAATTGAAGAGATTGTTTGATAAGAAGGTCACTCCTAGGGCCTTCAATGTTGGAGATCTGGTTTTGTTGTGGGATAGTACGCATGAAGACAAGGGAAAGCATGGAAAATTTGGTGCATTATGGATGGGCCCTTATGCCATTGATATCAGAATTGGTGAACATACTTTCTTTCTCAAGGACTTAGATGGGGAATTGCTGGAGCTGCCTATTAATGGTAGACATTTGAAACATTTCTTGGATTAATCCCCAAATTTGAGGTATGCATAGCTTGTACAATGTATTGTGTTTAGTTTTTTGCTCTATTTTTTGTGTTTTTTTAGTTTTGTGGTTTGCCTTGTTGTGTGGCATCCTTTTTTGTTAGGTTCTCAGTTGGTTTTTGGTGATTTTGGCTCTTGAATCCTTTGCCCAATGGATATTTTAGCACTTGGTGTACATTTTTTCCTTGTGGCACTCACTGGGAGTGCTCATCCCCAAGCAAGAGCCGATGTTGGTGCCATTTTTAAGCTTGCACCATGTTGCCCTAAAATTTTCAAATCTATATTTGCTAAAAAATGTTTTACCCTTTGAATTAATGGTCTAAATTTCTTCCCCTCCAGCTAAATGCTTTAAAATGCTCACAAACTTGTTGTTATGCCCTAATTTGAAGGAATTTTCCAAGTTTTCCCTTTTATATACCCTAGTTCTTCCAATTTTGTAGGATGTGTCATTTTTTCCCTTTTCCAGATCATGGAAAAATCAAAATTGATTAATTCATACTTGTTTTTATTTGAAAATCCAATCCCAAGGTTGAAAATGATCAGAAATCATGCTCCAGTTGATTTAAAATAAAAAAATTTCCATCCTTGGCGGAAAAATTGAATTCTAGGGCATCCTTTGAATTTTTTACGTTTTGACAGTCATATGGGCGTCATTTTCCCATCAAATTCATCTTCAGGAGGTATTGGCAACGTGGTGGGTTTTCATTGGCTGAGGGGGGTTGGCATGTGGTCATATTCCCTTGGAATTTTTAGACTTTACTTTGCAAAAAATTTTAAAAGTCAAAACTTGGCCAAAAACCCCATAGCCAATCGAGAGTGGACACGTGTCCATAAAAGACTAAGGGCGAAGGAGTTGGCCGATGGGGGACTTAGAGTTATTTGGCTCTCATTCTATAAAGTTTTAAAACCAATTTTACCCCCGCTCCAATCAGAGGAGGACACGTGGCATCATGGCAGCGCAGATCGGGCTGACGGAGGGAAAAAGGGAATTTTTCCCTTTTTCACAAAAACGTTAAAGTAAATTTTTGGCCCAAAATCTTGCAACCAATCAAGGTGAGACACATGTAACATTTTAAGGGTCAAAGGGGGGCATGGGTCAAGGTTGAATTTTGTGAATTTTAAAATTTTTTGAAAGGGAGGTTTGATAGAAGAAACAGAGACTTGGTTCTGTAGCGAATAGGAGAGCGCCATGTGGTGGGGATAGTTTCGGAGGCGCGGGCCCATGGAGACAAAGTGGAGAATTTTCCCTTGGCTTAAAGGGAGTAAAATTAAGATTAAGCTCGCAGGCCCTCGACAAATGAGAGATGGACGCATGGCAGAGGACAAGGCGGGTCGGTGGGCCGGTAGAGGCAGGAGAAATTTTTTTATCCTTTTGCAAAAAGGACTCAAAATCAAAATTTGAAGTGCTAGCCTGCTAGCGAATCATCAAGAGACATGTGGCGAGGGAGAAATTAGAGGTGTAGGTCCGCGGGGAAAAAAGTGAAAAATTTCCCAATTTCAAAAAAAGGTCAAAATGCACAGAATTGAAGCATGATTTCAATGGGAACCACCATATGCCACGTGTCAACTCCAAATTTCAAGGGTAGAGGGGAGATGAAAAAAGTAAGAATTTTCCATTTTTCCAAAAAAAAGTGGAAAATTCAAAAATGATCTCAATTTCGGTCCCAATTGTTATTTGACATGTGGAGGGCGTAGATTAAAGGACAAAGATGGATAAGATCGACGGTTACTGTGCATCCATTTATTTTGACTGCCATGGGAGCTCCAGGAAGCTTGGGATCATGATTTTTACATCAAAATTCATCAAATTTATAGTTATTTTGTGTCGTCTTGGCCTTCTAGGATCATTGCCATCACTTTCATGGCTTAATTATTTGATTTGAGTTGTTTTTGAAGTAATTTTCTACCTCAGCCCTAGAAAACACCTGGAATGTCAAAATCAAAAAGTTTCTTAGGTAATTTGAAAAGTTAAAAACGTGAAAATGATGAGTAAGAGGTGTTTGCATGCCTCAATGATGAAAATCATGCCTTCAGGATTGATAATGATCAAGATATTTGTAATGATTTAATCTTCTTGTGCACACCTAGCAACCTATGAGTGTTTTTTTGTTTGATGTCATTTTCATTGAATCATGAAGAATTTTTGTAACAAACTTGATCCCATGGCATATTCTTTGCTTGGGAAAAAAGGCTCCAATGTGGCATACGATATATAATGCATTTCGAAGAAATTGTAAAGGGTTGGGAGTTGAAAATCATGAGAAAATTCTGAGAGAAAGCTCATTTTTCTGAGAAACTCACCAAAGAACTAGAATAATTTCTTCTGTGTTGGATCTTCATGTATGTGTGCTAGTTACAAGTGTATAGCCATCACACAACTTTGAGATTGTTCATGAAACTCTTCGCTACTGATGAATCCAACAAGATTTTGAGTTAATCTTTGTTTTCCTGGGAAATATGATGTTTTTTATCATTTTTAAATGCTTGCAAATAGTTTTCATTGTTCTTGTTGCAATCTTGCATTGAAAGTCTTTATAAATCACACATAAAA